>PVKE010009857.1:0-43808 GCA_004027555.1 Craseonycteris thonglongyai | reverse complement strand
CACATGGCTGCCTTCTCCTCTTGTAGGGACACCAGCCACACTGAACTAAGGAGCCAACCTGATGACCTCAAATTCACTCAGTTACATCTGTGAGGACCCTATTTCTTTTAAAGATTTATTTTATTGTTTTTGACAGAGAGAGACAGAGACAGAGTGAGACAGAGAGAAGGGGGAGGGCCCAGAGCAGTCTCCATAGTTGCACATCATCAGTTTTCAACTTGGTTTTGTTCCACACAGGTGGGCGGGGGCCACGCAGGGTGGGAACTGGGTTGGGGGCCTCCCACATGACAGGCACACCCCCTCGAGCCAGGGGCTGAACTGGGGGGAGGGGGGTGAGACATGAACTGGGGGCCTCCCGCATGGGAAGCACACCACAGTTCAGCATATGGATCCGCACAGGCCAGGGTCAGGATTTGATCCTCGGTCCCCAGGGCTGCAAAGCGAGCGCTTAACCCACTGAGCCATCCCGGCTTCCTCCCTATTTCTAAATAAGGTCCCATTCACAGGTATTGGAGGTTAGCGCTTCAGTATATCTTTAGAGGAGGACACAATTCAACTCACAGTAGGCAGTTAGCTCTTAAATAAGTGCCTTTGGCTCCTAGGACGGAGGGCTGGAGTTGAGTCGAGAGTCGGGCTGGCTCAGTGTTGCTCGTCCGATAGGTGCCACCCCCACCGTCCGTATGCCAAGGCGGAGCAGACGTGTCGAGGGCCTGTGTGTACTTTGAGTTCTGATCTTTTTGAGAGTAGCGGTCATGCCTTCTGCGCACCGTGGCGTCCCCTCTGGAGTCTTGGACGGAGCTCTGGCGGTCGTGTGAGGCTGGTAGCTGCTGGTGCTCATTCTGGTACAGGCTCCAAGCATCCTTTGGGAAATCCTTCCAGCAGGAGATGCCCCGTGCTCCCACATGAGAGTCCTCGCCACTCCCTGGGGACTGGTCCTGGGAGCGGATTCCAGTGACCAGGGAAAACAGGCTGGCACAGGGGGGAGGGGCTCAGCCCAGGGATGGGAGGGCTGGGTCTGGGGGCCCTTTGCCTGGGACACAGGGACCTTGGATGAGAATCACATCTGTGCTGGTCCCATGGCAGTGGACATCTTGTCCCTTATGGTGCGAGCCAGACAGCGCGACCATGTCTATGAGTGTCCCTTGTCCACTGATGTTAAACACCTGCCAGCGTTTGCCTCCCCTAGGGTTTGTGCTCCTGGAGAGCCAGGGTGGCTGTCGGTCAAGTTTGTCCACAAGCCATCCTGAGGGGAGTAGGCCAGAGGGCCTCAGCTCGCCCCTGCAGTCCTGTGGACTCTGGCGGGGGGCTCCCCCCACCCCACATGCTCTTCCCTGCCAGGCTCCCAGCCCCCAAGGGGAACTCTGCTTGTCTGAGCTCCGTGCGGTGTGGCCATCCTTGGTCGTCCTTCCTCCCTCCCCTTTCCCCCACCGGGCTCTCAGGGGCTCAGGCCCGCTGAGAAGGAGCAGGTGCTGGGCCCAGCTCAGTCTGATCCACAGGTGGGAGAGGCCCACAGCCTCCCGGCTGGACCCCACGATGAAGGGGAGGCGGGGGGGCTCCGGTTGAGAGCTGCAAGGACCACAAGCATTCGTGTGTGTGCACACGTGGTGTGTCCCAGCTCTGCTGGTTCTTGTGCTAGTTACAGTTTGGATCAGGGGGCAGGGGACCCCCTCTCCAGCCATCAGAGTGAGACCAAGGTCCAGGAAGAAAGGAGGAGGAAGGCAGATGGAGGAGCAGAGAGCGGGGCTGGCAGGGTTGAAGTTAACGGGGTCGCATGGGTTCTCATCTGTGCCAGATAATCGTGTAGCCTCCTTAGCCAGCTTCCTAGGGCATCGGCCATGGGGCAGGCGGGGGTGGCCGGGTGGGCAGGGGCCTGTGGCACCTGGCCTGGCTTCTCTTAGACGGGACCTGCCTGGCTGAGGGGAGCCAGCTGGAATGGTGTGTGGGCCCTAGGGCAGCGTGTGGCGAGGCAGAGGGCTGGGCTTCTCTCATGGAGGAGGTTAGGGGCGGGCTGTCACCCCCATTGGTAGGACATGGACTGGAAGGAAGTACTGACACATTCACTCGAGGTGGCAGCGAGGTCCTTCGGTCACTTACGTGAGACTAGGTGTTCGGCTGACTCAGCCACTTCAGGCTGGGACTCTGGGGAAGGAAATGGTGGCAAAGTGGGGGCTTTGATGGCTCAGCTGGGTCTTCTTAGGCTCTTCGTACGGTTCTCCCTGGCTTCCCTGCCATCCCGGATACAACTAGGGCACGTCTAGGACACCAAGTCCCTGGTCCGGGGACTCCCCCAGCTTCTGCCCAGCTGGCCCTATTGTGTAACCATTGTTCCGAAGGCTTATCCTACTGCAAACATTCTGCCTGGTGATCGGACTGCAAACCAGCGTTCCCTGGTCACCAGCGAGGGACAGATGGAAAGTGGGGAGCGTGTGAGAGCAGCAAACTTGTTGCAATCATGTTGTCATGGTGACGTGACTGTGTTTAGCTGCCTCTCCCCGGTCCCAGCCCACATGGACTAAAATAAGTTGTACTTGCAGCTTACACAGCAAGTGACCCCATCCTTCCAAGGTCAGCTGTCTGGCCAGGACATGCGCGAATGTGTGTGTGTGTACATGAGTGTAGGGAGTTGAAAACGTTTTCCCCTCTGCCTGTCTTGTCCCACCCCAGCCCCAGTCCTGCATCTCTTTAGCTCCATGCATCTCAGGCTTCCGCGTTGTACCTGAGTCACCTGGAGAGGTTGTTAAAATACAGAGTCCTGGGCCCCATCCCCGGAGAATTGGCTGTGCACCTGAGACTTGGCATTTCTCACACGTGCCCTGGCCATGCTGATGCCGCTGGAGCAGGGAGCACACTTGGAGCAGTCTTGCTTTAGATTTCAGTCCGTCTCCATAAAGATGTGCCCGCCGCTCTGGGTTTGCTCAGTGTGTGTTAGGCTGTGTCCCCAAGCCCAGGCGTCCTTGGAGGAGTGAGGGGAAGGTGCAGGCCCTCCCTCACCTCTCCTGTGTTCTCTGGTCTCCTTACAGGAAGCAGGAGCTGGCCAATAGCTCAGATGTGACCCTCCCAGACCGCCCGCTGTCCCCTCCTCTCACTGCACCGCCCACCATGAAGGTAAGAAGCTTAGAGTTGGTTAGGGGGGGAGGGTAAGTGGGGCTGGGGTGGGGGAATCTCAAGGCCTTGCTGTGTTTGGGCACCAGGCCTACTGTATTTTCCGGCGTATAAGACGACTGGGCGTATAAGACGACCCCCTAATTTTACAGTTAAAACATAGGTTTAGGCCTATATTCGCTGTATAAGACTGCCCCCCACTTCTGAGGCAACACCAGTTCTTTTTTTTAATTAAATTTTTAATGAATGACATTTTTCGAACATACCGTAATATACCGTACATTGATAGAACATGTATAATTTGCATGCATAAAAAGCCTGCTTGGATTGGCTGAGTTAGAGAGGCGGTCCGAGCAGCCTTGCAGTGATTGGTGCGGGATCGAGTTGGAAAATTCGTTTGGCGGCATATCCAGACGTTTTTCGGGATATACTCGGCGTATAAGACGACCCCGGATTTTCGGTTGACTTTTTTTCGTTTCAAAAGTCGTCTTATACGCCGGAAAATACGGTAGCTGGTCTGCCTGGGTGGGGAGGGGGGCATCGAGTGCCTGGAAACCTCTGGAAGCAGCCTTCGCCTGAGCTCACTCACCAGTGCAGGAGGAAAGTGTGACTGAGACTCAGGAGTTAGGGCGCGGCCGGCAGACTGGGGCTGCCGTGGTGGCAGGGCCCCTGGTAGTGGTGGGGTTCTGGAAGGAGGAGCCCCCCGCAGGAGTAAGTGCCAGAGACATAGAATGTAGGGCACCCGGGTGCCTTCAAGGGCCACTGCCCCAACGGCTACCAGGGGCTGGGTGAGGGGAGGGAGGGGTCCTGTGGGCTGGACCCTCCTGCAATGGCACTTACACGCTGATGTTCCTGCCTCTGGCGGGCCCTCTTGGGCTGGCCCTGTTATCCCAGTCCCTGTGAGGGAGTTGCCTGAGAGGTTCTGGGGAGCCAGGAATTCTTTTCCTATTAGCACTTTATTCACAAGTTTCTCTCCTGGGAGACCAACCATGTCCTAGGACCCCAGGCCAGGCCCCTCTCATTCCTGGAAAGGGGCCCCCTTCCCCCTTTGCCTTTCAGTTCCCTGCCCCAGCATGGTCACATATGCCTGAGCTGGCTCTCAGGGAGGACTGGCCCAGTCAATATTCTGCCTAGAACGGTCCTCCCTCCTTCCCTTAATCCCTCACTTCCCCCTACCCTCCCTCTTCCTTCCCTCCCTCCCTCACCCCACCCTTCCTCCCTCCTCCCTTCCTTCGCCTCCCATTTTGCCAGGTGAGGACTGGTTCTGAAGAAGTCACCTGTCTCTTGAGTCCTCTGAGGGGACATTTGGCCAGCCCCATCTCTGTCCTGGAGCACTCAGAGGGAAAGAATTAGGGCTCTCTCCTATTGCTCTCTGTCGCACTCCCTCTTCCATGACCTAATCTGTTGCAAGGTGATACCTCAAAGGAAGTCGATGAAAACCACCTTCCCATGATGATCCTGCATGGAGTGCCCACCACGCACAGCTGTGTGGCATGCCCTGAGGGGGGCTATCCCGGAGTGGCAGGCTGGGGCCTTGTTGGGCGAGAAGTTCAGGGTGGGGTGTAGGGCTGCCTGAGGACAGCTGGGTTAGGTACCTGGGGGCACTGAAAGCCAAACCACCTGCACAGGCTGGTAGGCACAGTGTGGGCATCTGAGGCTGGTGCTGGGATGGCTGGTTCGCGTGAGGAAACCCAGAAGGGCGATATCTGCATTCTGAGTTTCAGCTCCTTGGCCTGCAGCGTCGGGTGTGGGGTGCTTGCCTCTGTGTTCGTGGATGGTGGGATCTGGCAGGGAGAACTCTGCACATTTCCTAGGAGGTGTGCCTGGGTTCTCTGGGCAGCCTTTAATTACTCTCTCATTTAATTCACTCAGCACCCAGTATTTATTTGAATGTTGCATTAGTCAGGGCTCTTGGTTTCCAGCGATGGAAACACAACTCACGTTGGCTTAAGCGCAGAAGGGAACGTATTGCCTCTGTAATGGCAAGTGCAGACTCCAGACAGGGCCCTGAAATGTGTCTCTTGCCATCTCTCTTCTGCATTGGTTTTGTTCTTTGTTAAGCTCTGTCTCTCGTGGCAGGATGGTGACAGCTGCTCCTATTATACTTGCTAAGTAACTCCAGTGGAAAAAAGAGAAGTTTTAACCCAAGTGCCAGGGAGGAAGCTCATTGGCCTGACTTAGGTCACATGTCTACCTCGGAACCGATCGTTGCAACCACCGAGCTGGAAGGCTCTGTTTGGCTAGGCATGGGTCTCATGTCCACCCTCGAAGCCCGGAGAACCCAGAGTGGCGGATGAGTGGCTCCTCAAAGGAAAACGGAAGTGTCACCACAAGAAAAAGAGGAAATGGATGCCGGGCAGGCAAGACCAACAGCTTTGTACTTAGGTGCTGACGTGCCAGGCCCAGGGCTGAGCGCGGGGACCTAGTAGTGAACAAGACCCGGTGGCCCTGGTTCTGGAGCTTGCGGTCTACCTAGGGAGACAGAAGTTGGAAACATAATTTCAGAAATGAGGGACGGACAGTTAGGTGGGATGACTGTTCCAAAGTAGCCGGGGGACAATATAAGGTCGGTGGAGGGGGAATCCAATCTAATCTCGGTGAGAATCAGGCAGGGAATGGTGTTTACACTGAACCCTGACCGTTGAGTAGTACTTAGCTGGACCAAGGTGCGGTCAGGGTGGACGAGAGTGTTCTCGATGCCCATGACGCAAAGTGAGGCCAGGAGACTGGAAGCATGTGACCCCACATGGGGCAGGATGGGGCTTCTGACCGCATCGTGAGGAACTCGGGGCTGTGACTTAATGTAGATTCCCTAGGAGGGGGTTTGATGAGATATGAGGGTGTGGGTGGCGGTGGGAGGCCAGAGTGGGCCCGGGATTGGCGCAGCTGGATAAGTGACTGCCTTTCTCTGAGCCAATGGAGTGACGGGGCAGGAGGATGAGAGCGTGTGTTCTATTTATTTATTTTTATTTTTGACAGAGAGAGAGAGATACACAGACAGATAGAGAACTGAACTGGGGGAGCTCCCAGTTCAGCATATGGTTCCGCATGGGCTGGGGCCGGGATTCAAACCCTGGTCCCCAGCGCTGCAAAGTGAGCGCTTAACCTACGGAGCCACCCCGGCTTCCCCAGAGAGCGTGCGTTCTAAGTGCTGAGATGGACGTCCTCGGGACACGGGTGGGGGTGTCCCCGGGCAGCTGGGTATTCCGAGACCAGGCTTAGAGGGAGGGCCTGGGCTGGAGATAGAATCTGGAGTCATTCTCACAGAGATGGGACTTGGAACTTGGGGAAAAGGGGTGGGTGGGGGCCGTGAGCTCTCTGGGGAGAGGTTGGAGTAAGAAGAATCCTGGGGTAGCACCTGGGGTGACTCCCCCATGTAGGGGCCGGAGACAGGGCCAGAAGAGTGGTTCACAAAGGAGGGCCGGCAGCTGGATCAGCCCCTTAGAGGCCAAGGACGAAGCGGGGCACCCACTGGCCTCTGGGCTTGTGGCTGTGGGGCTGCTGGAACCGAGAGCAGTTGTGGGAAGGGGTTGGGGGGAAGCACACTGGCTGTGTGAGGAGTGAGTGGAGATGGTGGGAGAGTCACAGGGTTTAGACAGTGCTGTGAGGCGGGACACTGGAGTGGGTGGGAAGAAAGGAGGGAGCCAGGAGGGTATGGGGAGATACAGGAGAGTGGGGGGCTGGCCAGGAATTTGGGGCACAAGTAAGGAATTATTCGTGAACATGTTGACTCATTCAGAAAAGTTGATGAACATCTGCTGGTGCCTGAGACTATTCTGCTCTGGCCAGAGCAGGGCCCGCTGGCTGTTGGGGGTAACGCTGGCCTGTGGGGGACCCCAGGCGGGCTCAGAGCAGAGCAGCTGTCGCAGGGAAGTCTTAGGGACCTGTAGTCAGAAGACAGGCCCACCTCCGAATGCTCTGTCCTCCTCTGAACTTAGGGATTTCCTGGCCTGTGACTTTACTGCCCGAAGCCCCAAGGCCACCGGTCAGAGCTGAGAACTCCGAGGAAGATGTGAGGGGTCACCCTGGGACTCACACTGGGGTTGGGGCCCTTCTGTGGTTGGCATTGGGGGTCCGTGTGTGGTGTACTTGGATGCAGAGGTCTCTTTGTGACTGTCATAGGGCTTATTCTATACCTAAGACTTAGCCTGTGGCTGGGGTTAGAAGTCTGTTGTCGGTGGCTGGGACGTTTGTTTTCCTTTGTGCAAAGCTAACTGACATATGGGACTTAAGAGCATGGTTCCCATTCCCTTCGCCAGCCTGCTCACCACAGCGGCTGTCCCTTCTGTGACTGCACTTAGCAAGTCATGTTGCTGGTCATTAGCAAGTGACTGTCCTGCTCTCTGGGTCCCCAGCCCTGGCCGGGGTGGGTGCCTGACAGATGTTTTATGCTGTGCTGACCGTGCGGGACATCCAGGTGGGAGGACTGACCCTTGATCTTCTATTCGTCTGGTTTTGCTTGAATATTCTATCCCAGGTAATACTTTTCTACATGAAGTCATAGCCATGTGTTCTTCAAGATGTGGACGGAAGCCCTGTCCTTCCCCATCAGTTGCATGTGGGGCAAGGTCACGCCTCCTGACCTCCTGGTTTGCTATTGTACACTGAGGTCTGAGACAGTGAGATGAAGGCTGGACTCTCTCTAGGGTCTCTGGCCCTGGGGGTTCTGCAGCCCCTCAGTGTCTGGGCAGTGTGTGTGTGGGGTCTCACCTGGTTCCCTTAACGGTGCAGGTTGGGGCACGGGTGGCAGGCATATCCCTTTGGTATTGATTGGCTTGGGAGTCACAGGATGGCAGGGATGGGTGGGCCATTTCCTGTATAGATCAATTGGGTGGGAAATGACTTCGCCAAGGTCTCTCTGAAGATACTCAGGTTCCCCGCCCCCGTAGTCAGCAGCAGAAGCTGAGTTCTACGAGCCCAATTCTTTTTGGTAAAGTGCTTGTCTCCTCCCACCGCACACGCAGGGACAGCCCTTCCTCTAGTCGCTTCTGCCACCCGGGAGGGACTGCTGGAGAAGTAGCTGCCCTCCAGCCTGCGAGTCGCCTCTATCCCAGGTCCCTGCCCCCTACGGCCGTGACGGCAGCCACTGTCCCTCCCTCCCCCACCTCTTTGCTGTGTGTGTTTTACAAGGGGATTTGTTCTTTCCTAATATGAAACTGAGAAAAAGCAACCAAAGAGATGCTGAGCAGATGGGCTGAATGAGAGCCCAGATCCCAGCCGGAACTCAAACTGTGGGTGACGTGGGGTGGGCGGCAGAGGGCTTTGGGGCTGTCTCCCTGGGAATGCTGTGGATAATTCCCAGGCCCACATTTTTTATCATATCTGGTTTTTGTGCCCAAATGGATCAACAGGCATTGCGGGAGAGATGGCTTTGTGTGCCCAGCATTGCTCTGGGCCCCATGGGGTCACACTGAGGCCACAGTCCTCAGCCCTCAAAGAACCTGCTGTCTCCGGGGGGCCTGCCCTGAGCAGGGGAAACCATATGGCTCAGTGTGTGACTAGCTTAAGTGTGTCAAGTGGGTTTTCAGGGGAGTGGAGACGAGTAAGGACAGCTTTGTGGGGAGACAGGGTGGGGGAGTTGCAAGGGACCCTAATGGCAAGCATGGGGGTTGGACTAACTCCCCAGGGACCCACTGTACACAACAGCCATCCTGGGCCTTGTGAACTGAAGAAGTTGGCCTTCCTGATTCCCCTCCAGCTCACAGTATGTGTGCAGAGTGTTCCGTTGAAGGTGACAGTCCTGGGACTTGATGTGACCATAATGGCCTCTGGAGCACCCCCAGGTCTGGTCTGGCCCTGTCAGCTGGGAGGTGACCCTTGCTCAGACCTTTCCAGAAGAGGACAAGGGAGCCTGGGGTTCCTTCTGTGGGGAGGAGCAGAAAGTCTTGTTCCTACTTTGTTTCTTTGGTACTTCGCTCCCCACGACTCGCAAATGCCTCCGAAACCCTCTGAGGTAGGTCAGACCAGTGCGAGGTCTCCAGAGGCGAGGGAAGAAGATGGAGGTCAGTCCCAGGCCTGGTGCAGTCTCCTCACTGTGCCCCTGGTTCCTGCCTCTTCTCTGCTGCCCACCCTGGGGAGGGTTGAGTGAGGGGTGTCCGCACCCCTCAGATGTAGCTATTTTGATGGATGAGGCAAGGAGGCATTTGTGGGAAGGACATTGAGAGCCTTCTGGGGTGGGCGCAGGAGGGGCTGGGGGCTTCAGGAAAGACGCTTGGTTTTCCCTTTCTTTAGGAAAGCCCCAGAAAGGGGGGACGTGAGAGGACTTGTCCCGCTCCTGTCCCCTGCTGCAGGATGCTCAGTGTGTCTTCTTGTTGATGCTCTGTGGGCCCTGGGAGAGCCGGCTCTGGTCTCTACATGGGCTCCATTTTTTTTAAGATTTATTTTATTGTTTTGAGAGAAGGTGAGAGAGAGAGCGCACACCCAGAGCAGTCTCCCTACTTGTACATCATTAGTTGTGACATGGTTTCATTCCACACAGGTGGATGTGGGGCCACACAGGGCAGGAACTGAACTGGGACCTCCCACATGGGAGGCGAGAACCTTCTGAGCCATCCTGGGGGTTACCAGTTGCGCTGCAGTTCAGCATGTGGGTTTGCACGGGCTGGAACCTGGATCAAACCCCGGACCTTGCGATTGCAAGGCAAGCTCTCAACCACTGAGCTATCCTGGCATTCCCACACAGACCCCATTTATGTCACCTGTCCACGTGCCATCTCAGGAGCCACTCACTCTCAAAAGCCCTTTGATTTCATATGGGCCAGTGGACAGGGAGCCCAAGGGCAGTACAGATGAGAGGAAGGACTTGGGTCTGCCCTGGGGGGAGGCAGCTTGGAGGCTCGGACCCTCTTATATGTATGTATGTATGTATGTGTGGGTGTGTGCGTGCACACACCCACACACATATACACACACATACATAGGGTGCCAAAACATGTATACACATTTTAAGAAAGGAAAACACTGTATTAAAATTGCAATACTCAATATAGACCGATAACAAAAGATGAATACAAGTCACGTTTGACTTCTGCAATTACAAGAGGTGCTCAAAGTGGTTACCATCAGCGTCTAGACCCTTCTGATGACTGTGAACTACTGCTTGAGCCACGTTGACCAAAGTTCCACTTATATCACTGCACATGCTGTTTCAATTTATTATGTGTCTCAAACTTATCATGAATGTGTGCAATTGTCGGCGTGTTGGAGGTTCTGTTGCACATTCACGCCTCCATTGTTGCTGAACTTCCACAACCTTCTTGAATTTCAAATACCACTTCAAAATGGTCTTGTGCTCCTTGAACAACCATCGTGCTTCTGCCATTTTCTATGACAGCCCTGCCTGTCGCATGGTGACGCTAGCATTCATTTGATTATCACCATCTTTTGAGCAAATGTCATGCTACACATTGCTACTGTAGTGCAGTTCAACTTTGAAAAGTAATATATATAGATGACATTTCTTAAAATGTTGTCTATATTTTTTGGCACCCCTGTTATATATTGTCCCTGATTTTGTTCATGTTTTAAGACCAACTAGCTTATACCTCTTGCAAATTACTTTAGGTGTTACTGGATTTAAAAAATTGACATACATTGTGATGCATAAACGTTAATTGTATACTTTTATTACCCATGTGACCCACACTGTGATTCAGATATAGGACATTTCAGCCACCCCAGAAAGTTCCCCATGTCCCACCTCATGCAAACCAGTGTTCTGATTTTTTCACTGTAAATTAGTTTTACCTGTTCTAGAACTTCATTCCAAAGGAACTATGTAGTATGTACTCCTTTGTGTCCAGTTCAGCATGATATAGGTGAGGTTCCCCCATGCTACTTAGTGTTTCAGTAGTTTACTCCTTTCTATGAACACACAATTTTTAAAATTCTCTCTTTGAGGGACATTTGGGTTGTCTTCAGTTTTGGGATCTAAAGAATACATTTTGTTTTGTTTTAGACATGGGTTTTCATTTCTTGTAGGTAACTGTCTAGAGTAAAATGATTGGGTCAAAGGGTAGGTAAATGTTTAGCTTTATATGAAACTGCCAAACTCTTTGTCAGATGCTTGTACTATTTTATGTTCTTACTGGTCAATATTATAAGAGTTTTGATTGCTGCACATCCTCATCAGTATTTGCCATTGTCATTCTATTTAATTTTAGCCACTTGAGTGGGTGTATAAGGGAATCTCATTGTGGTTTGAATTTGCATTTTCTGATGACTAATAATGTTGCACACTTTTTCATATATTGTTGACCGTTCTTATAGTTTCATTTTCTCCTCTTCCCCCTTTAAAATTATGCTGTTTGTCTTGTAGACATTCTTTACATATTCTGGATATAAGTTCATTCTTTTTCTTAACAATGTCTTTGATGAGCACAAGTTTTAATTTTGATGCTATCTAATTTATGAATTTTTTTTTCATTTTATGTCTATAGCTTTCTATGTCCTAAGAAATCTTTGCCTATTCTATATCACAAAGATTTATCCTATGTTTTATTCTAGAAGCTTTATAAACTTAGCTATAGATATAAGATCTATCTTAATTTAATTTAATTTGTGTATAGCATGATATAGGGGTCTAGGTCCATTTATTCCCATATGGGTATCTAGTTGTTGAAAAGATGTTGAGTTGCTTTAGTACCTTAGTCAAAAATCCACTGGCTATATAAGTGCACCCATGTATTTGTATAGTGGTTGCTATAAGCCATGGTGTGTCTGTAGATCAGGGACGGCAAGTCAGTGACACTTGTGCTATCAGCCCACCCTTCTGTCCCTATGGCAGTTATTAGTAATCGATCATGGCATCTTTCCCATGATTCTGAGGAGTCTCAGAATCCTCTCCAACAAAGCATGGCAGGCAGCCACCGCCAGTCATTTGGAGTTGACATTTGAGATGAATGACTCCTGGCATCTCTGATTGAAATTGTCAGAAGAAGTTAAGTTATTTGCTCCAGATTCCACAGCTGGTGAATACAGAGCCAGGATTTGGAGTCAGGCTTGTCTGTGTGACTCCCGAAGACTGTGCTGTCTTGTCTTACCCACTACTGCAGACTACTTTGTATGAATCATTTGAGCATGTTACTCAATTTTTCTGACATCCAGTTTCTTCACCTGTAGAGCAGGGACAATGGCCACCTAGAGGAGTAGCCATGCAGAGCAACAAGGTAATCCATGATGTAGCTCATGGAGTAAGTGCCTATACAGAGTAGGTGTTCAGTAAGTGGTGATTTGATTCCATGTTAGTAACGATGATAATGATGTGGCCCTTGCCCTTGAAAACAGCTAGGGCTTCTCTCTAGGGTAGGTGTGCGTGGCCTGTTAGCACTCAGGCCACGCAGTGTGAGGTCAGTGGCGGGTAAGCCACTGTATTTATAGCTGTTCCCCTTCACGCTCATGACAGCCTGAGCTCCACCTCCTGTCAGATCAATGGAGGCATTAGATTCCCATAGGAGGGCGAACCCTATTGAGAACTGCCATGTGCTCTTCTTATGAGAATTGAACACCTGATGATCTGAGGGGGAGCTGAGGCGGTGATGCTAGCGCTGGGGAGCCACTGCCGATACAGATGAACATGAGCAGAGAGGTTTGACGGCACAGAGACCATCATCAATCAGTTTGCAGACTCGTATCAAAGCCCTATCAGTGAGTGGCAAGTGACAATGAAGCTGCATCTGGTGGCAGTCTGTAAGTCAGAATCTGACACTTACGGTATGTTAGTCCATGTGTGGTCCGACCATTGTTTAATTTACCACTTCCATCAGTGCCTCTTTCCTGCATTGTGCACTTGTCTCAGTCATAGTTTTGATAAGCCCACAAGGTAACCCTAGCCAAAATGAGTGAAAAACGAACATCACTGGAGAGCTTCTTTGAAAAGGGGGAGAGGGAAAGCCGGGATGGCTCAGTGGGTTAAGCGCTCACTTTGCAGCACAGGGGACTGAGGATTGAATCCCGGCCCCGGCCCGTGTGGACCCATGTGCTGAACTGGGGAGTTCCCCCAGTTCAGTTCTCTCTCTCTCTCTCTCTCTCTCTCTCTCTCTCTCTGTCAAAAACAATAAAAAATTAATAAAATAAAATTCTTTAAAAAAAGAAAAGGGGGAGAGACCCAATGATGAGACGATGCTAAGCCTGCCAACGAAAAGAAGCTGTATTTAAAAGAAAATACCAAGAGTCCTACTTAAATTAGGGGTTCATTGCAACAGGCGGTTCCCCTTCCAAGCCTGCTTTGTATGATATGTGGTGACCAGCTAGCCAACGAAGCCATGACACCTCCCAAACTGCTTCGCCACATGGAGACTAAGCACCCTGCATTAGAAGACAAGCCTTTAGAGTTTTTCCAAAGAAAAACACATGAACAAGAAGAACAGAAGCAGTTATTGAAGGCCACCACTTCATCTCATGTGTTTGCACTGAGAGCATCGTTCTTAGTGGCCGACCGCATTGCTAAAGCTAAGAAGCCCTTTACTGTTGGTGAAGAGCTGATCCTGTCTGCTGCTAAGGACATCTGTCGTGAACTTTTAGGAGAGGCTGCAGTTCAAAAGGTGGCGTGTTCCTCTTTCGGCTAGCGCCTAACTAGAGGAATTGATGAAGAAGCAGAGGATATTGAGGCACAATTGTTATGTTTAATGAGTCACCGTGGTATTTTGTGTCGGTATATGCACATACGGAGTGGCTGCCGTGATTGGACAGTTTTTCTGGTTTCACTGCCCCAGTCAAAGAGGTTGCTTCTGAATGTGAGTCTATGCACTGTGTCATCCATAGAGAAACTCTGACTAGCTGAAAAATGTCACCTGAACTTAACGTTTTGGAGGAGATGATTAAAATGATCCACCACATTAAAGTGCACGCCCTTAACTCAGTCTGTTGGCACAGCTCTGTGAGTAGATGGATGCAGAGCACACACGGCTTCTCTTATACACAGAAGCGGGATGGCTTCTAAAGGTAGATCACTGGCCAGAGTTTTTGAGTTATGAGAGCTGCTCCAGAGATTTCTTTTAGAAAAACAGTCACCCGTGCCAGCACATGTCAGTGACACAGAATGGGTCACAAAACTTGCTTACTTGCGTGACGTATTCAACCTGCTCAATGAACTCAATCTGTCACTTCAGGGGAGAACACAACTGTGTTCAAGTTGGCAGATAAAGTGGCTGCATTCAAAGCCAGACTGGAATTATGGGGGCGACAAGTGAACACTGGGATTTTTTACATGTTTTAAACATTAGCAGAGATTTTGAAGGAGACTGAGCCAGGGCCTTCTTTGTCCCAGAGGGTGCAAGATCACCTATCTCAGTTTTCAGAATAGTTTGAGCATTACTTCCCAACCACAAAAGACCCTCCAAACTGTGAAGGAATGGACCTGTGACCCTTTTGTGAATAAGCCAGGTCAATTGATGTTGTCTGTGCTAGAAGAGGATCAGGTGCTTGAGATTGCAAATGATGGTGGCCTTAAAAGTATGTTTGAGGCAACTTCAAATCTCTGTACATTCTGGATTAAAGTCAAGGTGAATATCCTGAGATTGCCACAAAAGCACTGAAAAACCTGCTTCCATTTCCAACACCCTATCTTTGTGATGCAGGGTTTTCTGCAGCGACAGCAACCAAAACAAGATGACGGAGTAGACTGGACATAAGCGACACACTTAGGGTGTCACTGTCTCCTGTGACCCTCTAGTTGTAGGAAAACAAACTCAGGCCTCCCACTGATTCTGTATTATGGTGAGTTGTAGAATTATGTCACTATCTGTTACAATGTAATACTAATAGAAATGAGCTGCACAATGTAATGAGCTTGAATTATCCCCAAAACAACCCCCACTCCCACCCCCACCCCCGTGGGCCTTGGAAAACTTGTCTTCCACTTCACCAATGCCAGAAAAGGTGGGGGACCGCTGCTCTGGGGAACTGGGAGCCACCAGCACAAGAGAGTTACCTGCCTGCTCCAGCATAGCCTTGGGCTCCTGGCCTTTTCAATCAAGAGGCCCCAGAGGGAAGCCCTCTTCCTAGAAATTGCTAATGGAGGGCAAGCCACAGGCCCAGGCCTTATTCCTTCCTGCCTTTGTGCTGGGGACAGGCCAGCTGGGCTTCTAGAATACTCTCTCCTTTGATTCCTCAGCCTGTCTCCCTCTCCTTCTGACAGGCCACGTGGTCTCCCCTGTCGTGGAGGGTAACTCAGTTCCTTTGACCTGGCCCTGAATCCCGTTGAGGTTCTTTCTCAAACCAGGTGAAGTCATATCGAGTAGTAGTTTTAAGAACATGGTTT
Organism: Craseonycteris thonglongyai; assembly: GCA_004027555.1. Lineage (NCBI taxonomy): Eukaryota > Metazoa > Chordata > Mammalia > Chiroptera > Craseonycteridae > Craseonycteris > Craseonycteris thonglongyai. Next base: position 28,447 of record PVKE010009857.1, on the reverse strand, counting down.
CTGGAGCAGTCTTGCCTGAGCTGAAGGCTTTACCACTTCCTAGTGGTGTGTCTTCGGTGTGCCTCCGTTTCCTCATCTGGAGAACCGGGCCAGAAGAGATCCCGCCTCACTGTGAGGGGGACCAAATGAGATGATGTATGGTTATCACTTAGAACAGAGGCACCGAGCACCGGTGGCAGAACTGTTTGTCATCACTGTGCCAGAGAACATCCGTGCCTGGAGGGGAAGTCTGGAAGGAAACACTGATTTTTCTGTTGTTAATACACTTTCTCCTCAGGACTCTCTGATTTCCTGCCCTGCCTTGTCCCCACCAATGAGGCGACTCTCCATGTCCAGTGAATGAAACTGAAATTGCATTTTGTGTGATTGGCCCCACCTGAGCCTTGTATATGAAACCTGAAACTCTGCCTGAGAAAATGGGGATGATGCTAAGGGTACTGGAAAAAGGCTGAGAATAAAGGTCCTGCCCAGCAAAGGCAGATTGACCTGGGGAGGGGTCTTCAGGGAGAGAGTGTCCCTCTGGACCATTGTACCCAAGCTGCCCTCAGCCAATCAGGGATCACAGGCCAGGCGGTCCCCACGGGGCCAGGAAGACTCTGCAAGGCCAGAGTCCTCAGAAAGGATTTGGGGGTTGGACTGAGTGGAGACTTAGATCATTTGAGGCTATGGAGAGTTCCAAGGTTGCGTTTTATGACCCGTTTGTCCCCATCAGAAGTGTCCTTCCTAATTCCTTTTGCCTGTGGCTAATATGAAAGCGAGTCTCTCTTTCTAGACAGACATGGACTGACCTTGAGCCCTGATAGAGCACTTGGCATTCAGGGCGTCTCTGTGGGGCTGCTTCCCACCTGCGCTAGCCCTGCTGTGCCTGACCAGCCGTCCTTCCCTAACACAGCCCCTGGCTCTACGATGTCCTCATCATTTTGGGTCCTGCTTTTCCTGGTGGATTGGTCCAGGTTGAGGGCATAGAGGCTTGGTTGGGCCTGGGCCTGGGATTTAGTAACCAACTGTATGACATCAGGCAGTTCAGCCATCTTCTGGGAACCTGTTTCTTCATTTGTAGAACTAAGCACACCCCACAGCGGTGCAGTGAGGATTGTAGGAGGAGGCAGGGGGCCCCGGGCTTCAGGAAGATGTCACATATAGTTGTATGGGATGGATACTAGCGGTTGTCATCAATGGACAGTTGTGGTTATTCAATGTTTGTGGGGTGCTTCATTGATTACCCCACTCTTCTCCAGCTGCCGTAAACAATTCTTCACTGAGACCAGCTCAGGAGGGGGTCCCTGCCCGACTCCACCTCCACCCCCACCCCCTGACCTCTGGCAGGTTCCCTGCTGAATATGGAGATGGAGTTTCAGGCCTTGGGGTGTGTATTCATTTCCTGGGTCACCACAGACTTGGTGGCCTAACAACAGACACTTATTCCCTCACAGCTCTGGAGGCTACAAGTCCAAACTCAGGGTGGGGCGTGGCTGTGCTCCCCCCAAAGGTGATACCAAAGGAGGCTCCTGCTTCTCCCAGCTTCTGGGGGCCCCCGGTGTGCCTTTGGCTTGGGGACGCTGTCTTCACACAGACTCCTCTTCTCCCCGCTGTCTCTGTTCTGTGGGTCACTTGTAAGGCCCACCTGCATCCACCTGGATCTCATCTCAAGATCCTGCACTGTATTTGCAAAGCCCTTTTTCCCAAATCAGGTCACATTTGAAGGTTCCTGGACATGGACCTATTTTTTGTGGGGGCACCATTTAACCCACTATAGGTGTGGGCTGCCCTCTCTCAGGGGCTCCTGAGGGGGGTTCAGTGAGGCCCCAAAGCTGTGCCAGCACCTGCTCACCCTGGTGTAGTTGGATGTCCTTCAAGTGTGACTGCTTTGGGGTGTGTGTGAGGCGGGGCAGGGCCAGGAGGGTCTGGCCCAGTGCAGCCCTAGCTCTGTATCCTGACGGATGAGGACCGTTCTCTCTACCTTTGCTGCCACAGGGCCTGATACTAAGGGGCCCATGGGAGGTGCTTCATAAACACTTAGTGGTTGGTGCTTAGTAGATGCTCATAAGAGGTGATTTTTCAGTCTTCAATAATTAAGGTGACCAGACGTCCCGCTTTTGGCGGGACAGTCCCTATTTTTAACAATTTGGCCCGCATCCCGCGGCGTTTTAAAAAAGTCCCGATTTTTGGAAAGAATGCATGACAAGCCTAGGAAACAGCGGGAGATAGACCAAATTTTTAATCAAGAACCCCCTCTCCCCCGGTCAATGGTGTCCCACTTTACCAATGTTAAAATCTGGTCACCTTAGTCTTCATTGATGGACCTAGCCTTGAGAATGTGACACTGAACCAAAAACCCCAGTATTTTATGGGAGAATTTTCTTTTTCTTTTTTTAAGATTTATTTTATTGTTTTTGACAGACAGAGAAAGACAGAGAGAAAGGGGAGGGCCCAGAGCAGTCTCCATAGCCGTAGGTCATCAGCTTTCAACCTGGGTTCATTCCACACAAGTGGGCGGGGGCCATGCAGGTGGGAACTGGGCTGGGGGCCTCCCGCATGGGAGTCACGTCCCCTTAAGCCAGGACTCAAACTGGGGGTGGGGGTGGGGGTTGAAAATCGAACAGGGGGACAAAAACTGAACTGGGGTCCTCCCGCATGGGAAGCACAACCCAGCTCAGCATATGGGTCCGCATGGGCCGGGGCCGGGATTTGATCCTCTCAGTCCCCAGGACTGCAAAGTGAGTGCTTAACTTGCTGAATCCTCCCGCTTTCCTGAGAATTTTCTTAATTTTTTTTTTTTTCAAATAAACAGCATCCGCCTCCTTGATTTTTAAATAAAACATGTGCTTATTATAAAAAGTTTAGCAATTGTAAAGTACAGAGAAAGTAAAAAAACAAACCCTAATAATAATCTTCCAATCCAGACATATTCATCTTTACCATTTGCTAAGCGTCCAGACATCTTGGCATCTTACAATACAGATAAAGGCAAATAATAAATATGCTTTTATCTGTGTGTAAATGGGATCTCACTGTTTGTTCTCCTTTGTAATAAAAAGAGTTAAATTCAATTTTATTTGCATTTAACTAGTGGAGGAAAAAAACCAAGAGGCTCAGAAGGAATTGCTGAAATTTGGATAGATGTTTATTTTCTATAAGAGATATTAATTCCTATAAGAGTCCTCTAAAGATGGCATAAAAGATAAAAAAAAAAAACCCCAAAAAAAGTTGAGGCTAGAGACCTTAAATTTTTTTTTTAACTGAAGTATTTCAACTTTGTACATAGTTGTTGGCTCTCTGATTTGGAATGCGGGCCCAGGTGGTTTTGGAGGGCGGGGGTGCAGTCTGTGAACTTGGCCTCTTTGAGGGCATGACGTACTGCATTCGAGGGAACTTCCGTGCCCTTGCCAGGAGCCCCAGCTGCCGGGCTCTGCTTCTCCAGTCGCATGGAGGGAACGTTCGAGACAGTTACCCCCGGAAATCACACTGAGCTCCGCTGTGCCAGTGAACTGGGTTTGTGAGCAGATGATGCGAGCTGAGCGGCTTTGATTTGGCAGCGGGACCAAGAAGCTTCTGAAACGTCGGACGTGAATAGGATGGCTGGTTGGCTCTAAGTGGGACGCCAGGAATGACCGCGGGCGTCATGTGCTGTGGAAGAGGAAGTGGGGAGACAGGAGACAGGAGTGGGGAGAGGGGAGGCAAGGAGAGGGCAGAGGGAACGAAGGTAGAAGATGGGAGTTGGGAGGCCGGTGGTGGTGGAAGAAAGACGGGAAAGGGGTGAGGACGGCGAGGTGGAGGAGTTGGGTTTGCCTCATGAGGATCATTAGCCCAGAGATGCTTTATTTGACCAACATGATATTAAACAATTCTTTTCAACACGGTGGGGAGGGATGCGTTCCCTCCAGCTCCTGTTTTGCCTTATCTCCTTCCTGACTCCTAAAGGTGTCCAGGTTGGGACCGTTGCCTGATGCCCTGAGATGCCTCTAGAGCCGGCCCTTCCCCAGGGCTGCCCACAGCCTGGGCTCTGAGGAGACCAGAGCTGCATCTCACCCCAGAGATGCCATGGTGATTGGCCGGGCTTTGAGCTTCTCTCCCAGCTCCCCGGCCTCCCCTCCTGTGGGTGTCCACATGGGGTTCCGGACAATCTTTGCATGTCCCTTTGGGGTACTTATTCCATGGTTGGGCGAGCTGGGCTGTGGGAGGCTGAGGCAGGAGCTGGGGCTGCTTCATCTCCATCTCCGTGTGCCTGGTGACCCTTCACGGAACTGGGAAGGTGTGATTGCTACTCGTAGAGGGTATGATGGCCACAAGAAGGCAGAGCCCTGGAAACCACCCTCTGGGAGTCACTACCGACAAGCCATGACCTTCACGGAGTGCTCCCGGGGTCGCTTCTTGGGTGTGGAGGTGAGGATGGCCGTGGTAAGTGCAAGTAGGCAGAAAATCCGTGCATCATGTCACTTCCTGAGGGAATATATCTCGGAGCCTGGGGGCCCCAGAGTGAGTCCCCTAAACACCAAATAGTGAAATAGAAAGCAGGTCAGGAACCAGGGTCAGATCTGAGGAGCAGGGAGGTGGGTCTTCGAAGCCTGGGAGGATCCCAGTACATGTCAAGGCTGAGTCCTGTCACCTGGAGAGCAGGGCTGAGCTGGGGGTCAGCCGGGGAACCTGAGGGTGCTCGCAGCGCAGGTGAGAACTAGGAAGCCGGGTGACATCGGTCCAGCCGACTGGTCGTGGACAGGCAGTGCCCGGAGTCCTGTTTGTGCGGTATGGGCAGCCCTTCTGCTTAAGTCCAGTGACGGTCAGGAGTCCACACCTGGATTCTTACAGACCAGCAGAGAGCTTCAAGACAGTTATCAAAACATCAAAATAAAGTTCACCCCAGCCTGTGAATGTGTGCCACGGAGCACGTCAGCTTTGAGGAATGGGGGAAAGGTTCCCCTGTCAGAGGCCCTGAACTTGAACTTGTAAAGGGTGTCCCAAAATTCACGCAAGATTTGAATTTTGCGTCATTTGTGCGGTAAAGTGTTGCCAATGAAAAAAAAAAGACAGCGTGACAGCTGACAGTTCAGGGTTATTAAAAATGGAGCGCTACATGAAAGAACAATGCGTTTTCATTGTTGAGCAATGAAAATTTACAATTTGTAATTATAAACCTGCGTTTTCTATCAAGATGTCTTTGCATGCGTTTGTTGTGACTGCTACAACAGATGGCCACACACTTAGTGGCTTAAGATAGCGCAGACGTATATAGTTCTGGAGGTCAGAAGTCTGAATGGTGTTGACAGGGCTGCCTTCCTTCTGGACCCTCGAGGGGAGAATCCATTTCCTGGCCTTCCCAGCTTCTGGAGGCCACCGGTGTTCCTTGGCTCTTGGCCCCATTCTTCTGTCTGCAAAGGCACAAACCATGGAGCCAGACGCTCACACTGCCCTCACTCTGGCTCTCTCTCCCCGGTCTCCTTTGATCAGGACTGGTTATACTAGCCCACCTGGAAACCCAGGCTCCTTGTCTCGAAAAGGTCACACAACACCCCACTGTCAGTCTAGGGCTGCAATGTGACCTTGATTGTATTACTTTCCACCAGCAATTTGCTGATTCCCCAGCCACTTGTTGAGGAAAAATAAATGACATTCATGCGCTTTGCCTAGCCCTGATCTGGAGTTGTCCAATGTCCCCATGAAAGGAGGCGCCTTCGCCTACCTGAGGTCAATCTCTCCTTGTCGTCTTCCTTCCATCTAACCTCAAGCTTGCTGAGATTTCAGCCTGCTGGCTCAGTGTGCTGGCAGGGACCCAGCGAAGCTGCCCACCGGACCGATAAGGACACCTAATGCTGGTGATCTGCTTCTGCGTCAAGTAGCAGTGCCACCACTTCCGTGCCCAGGGCCACCCTCGGTGTCTTCCCATTGGAGTGCCATCTGTCGGTCCTGGAGGCCCAGGGTCCTGTGGGGGTGAGGGTGGGAAGGCCCAGGGGAGGAGAGGGAGGCATTCATTGTGCCGAGACTGGCTGTGCTTAGTTAGATAACCCTCCCCAGGTGACCTGCCTGGCACAGAACGTCCCCCTCCGGGTCCCCTAGGTCAGATAGTGTTGCCTGGCTACGGGGCGGCCAGCGCGGCTCTGGCAGGGAAAGTAAATAGGCACATGTTTACAATTCAGTATCACTGGGCGGGCAAACACCCGGCTGGGCCTTCCAGGCCACCAGCAATCTGCAGCTCCTCACTCCGTGGGGGCGGGGGGGGGGCGGCACCAAGACCCAGATGGTCTGTGCTGGGCATTGGCCATCCGCTGTTGTGAGGCACAGGGATTGCGTGGGCGAGTTCCAGCCCCATGGGGACTGTTATCCTGGTCTCCTGGGCAAGACTCTTGGGACGCTCTGGGGCTGGCCTGGACTCCTCAGCTGGATGGAGCTCGGAGGGCACTTGGACTGCAGAGAGATTGCTATGGAAGATGTGCCATGCAGGGGCCACTGAGCCCTGGGGCTGAGTAGGGGCTGCCATCTGCAATCTGCTGGCCAGCAAGGTGTCCTGCCAGGGGCTGCGTCCGACAGGAGGAAAGGACGGCTGTCTCCAGTTGGTGCTTTTCGAGTTCACCCACAGTGCTTTGTAGACTAGCCTTGGTCCTGCTAAAGGGGAATTCATTAAGGTGGTTTGGTCCCCAAGACCACATGTGGGGGGCCAGGCATCACATGGCTTGTCCCCAGGCCGTCTCAGTATCTCCCGAGGTGGTTCAGGGGTGCTAGCAGCTCTGGGGAAGCAGAGGAGGTGGGCAGAGCACTCCTGTGTGGGGTGGGAAAGCCTTCTATTAGCCGGAGGTGTACGCATGGCAGCCGGGGGGAGAGCCCGGATGGTGTCCTAGTAGGGTCACTCCCAGCAGGGACCGTGTGACAGCAACGCATTGTGTGGTCTGCAGCCAGCGAGGCTATCTGTTTTCCCTGCGCGTGCTTCGTGCTTGCTTCTCCTTCAATGACCAGGCTTCGTCTTCTCCCCCCACCCTACAGCCTCCCTCCTTCTTCCTTGATCTCCTCACCCTGTGAAGCCTTCCCTGAACCCCTCTAGCAAGCGTTTGCATTGCTTGCTCTCCTGCATCCGGAAGGGCCAGTGAAATCCCTTCATTTGCTTTGCAATTATGTATTGAACGTTTTCCATGGATTAGGGACTGCTGGGGGCCTGGAGATAGAGCAGAGGCTGTGCCTGGATGTGGGAAATAAAAAGGCAAAGGCAGCGAGGCCCGAATGAGTTGGTGCCTTTGAGGCCCGTGTGGCTAGGAGGTTGTAGAGGCAGAGCATGGCGTGGTGGCCTGTGGGCCCTACAGGGGTTTAGATCTTCTGCACCAGCAAAGTGATGGCTGGATATCTGGCTGCCACGTGCAGAATGGATTACAAAAATGGAAGGAGGGAGACCAGATTGGAGGTTGTTGTTGCTCTAGTCTGGACCCGAGAGGTTGGTGGTGGGGATGGACAGGAATGGACGCATTCAAGTTATACAGAGGAGGCGAGATCACAGGGTAGACGGATGGACTGGGCATGGGACGTGACGGAAAGGGAGGACTCTACATGTCTAGTCATCCTCAATGGCACTTGAGCAATGGATGGGTCCATCTTTCTGATGTAGAGAAGCTAGGAAGGTTCAGGGAGGAAGATCAGAGGCTCTGTTTTGGACACACCAAGTTTGAGATCCACATGAGACAGTGAAGTGGGAAAATCCAAGGTGTACTTGGAGTTGCTGATGTGGAAGTTCAAGGAGAGGTCCAGGTTGGAGATACTCATGTGGGGGAATGGTTATGCAGGTGGTATGAAATCTGGGAGGGTGGATGGGTAGCCTGAGAGGGCAGTGGAGACAGATGAGAGCAGGGCCTCCTGAGGAGGAGGGGCCTGGGAGGGGGGCTGAGGGAGAACCAGGGGGGCAGGGCTTCTGTGGACGACAAAGGAGGGACCCCTACCAGGAGGGCATGAGATGAGAGATGAAGAGGTGGGCACAAGTTCTCCTTGGGTTTGGCAATGAAGGTCATTAGTGGCCTTGACAAGAGCTTTTCAGGGGAGCTGTGGGGCCAGATTGACTGATTGGCAGATGGAGGCATGAAGACTGTCACTCAAGGTGTGCAGAATTCCCCTGAGCTGACTAGAGTGGCCAAGCTTAGGCACACTGTGACTTGCTCTGTTCCAGCTGGCGGTAGGGTCTTGCATCGGCAAGGGGAAGCCACCCTGGTAGTTAGGGCCCCTAGACTGCCCTGCCCCGCAAAGGCAGGGGACTCCTTTTGCCACCTGGGCACCGTTTCCCAGCGCAGAACAGATCCAGGCTGCCTGATGGTTCTGGGAGAGGATAGTTATGGGGGTGAGCGGCCAGCCCGAGTCTCATAGATGCACCTGGGAAAGCAGGGTCATGACTTTACCTCCTGGTGGCCCTTTCACATGGGTCACTCCCAGGCCTGCAGTTCGCCTTCCCTCTGGATAACTATGGCTAAAGGACTTCCCAGGCTGGGCCCTGGGTCCAGGGCCCACCACTGCGGGGAGCGGAAAGTGTGTCTGGGACTTCATGAAGCCAGAGCCCTCTTAGAACAGATGTGCTTTGCAATCATTTGTCTTGGTCGCATCCATCCGCCTGGCTGGGAATGGCTGGGAGCCCCAGCGGCAGGTCTGCACCTTCCTTCCATGTGGCTCACTAGGCCCCCTGCTGGCTGGTACCATCAACACCAGATGGTCGGCTGTGCGGGAGGGATTGGGGTGTAATAAGCCGGCCAGCTGCCGTCCAAATCAGCTGAGCAGACCCAGGGGTCAGGCTGCCAGGAGCTGGGGCCCCAGCCGTGGGGCCACTGCTAACTTCACCTCTCAGGTTCCCTGGGAGACCTCCTTACGGGAGACCAGGTCTAAGTGGGGGCCGCGACCGACTCCTCAGTCAGACCGGGCACCTTTGGTGCTGGGTCCTCTGGCATCACCCTCCCTCCTTCTGTGTGTCTCCCTTGTTGCCTGTCTGTCTTTGAGGAGGGACCACTGGGCAGGCAGATTGCAAGCAGCAGCCGATAACTATTGATAACAACAGGGCATGTGCAGCTGGCTTAGTAAGGGTCCACACCTTGGGGCCCAGAACCCTCCCCAAAGCCCAGACATGTGCGTTGGCAGGAGTGAGTGTTCACTGTGTGTGTGTGGGGGGGTGAATGTGAATGTTGGGGGAGCTCGCCACTCGCTGGACCACCCGTGTGTATTGGGGGTGGGTAGCTGTGGGACACTGCGTTGGTGTGAATGCATTTGTAACTGAGAAGCTGGGCCCGGGAAGGGCAGCTTAGTGGCCCTACCCCAAACTTTGTCAGGGCGCGAATTTGTGCTGGTACCCTGTTCATTAGCCCCGGCTGGCAAAAGGGGGCAGGGCGACTGTTTGACATACGGTTTATGTGGAAGAGAGCTAGCTGCTCAGCATCAGAGTCCCCACATGGTTGTATATATGTAATTAAGCTGTTGGAGTGCGGGGACTGACTGTTAGAATCACCGGGGACTGTTAGAATCACTGGGGATCGAAACATTTATTTAATCATTAACTAGACGATGGGGGAGGAAGAGCCCATGCAATTTGCAGAGGTCCCTTCCTTCAGGTTATAGCCTGAGAGCAGCTTCCTCCTGCCGTCTCCCTCTGGGGAGAGGAAGATTGGGGTCTGTTAGAGGTGGGTGACTCGGATGGCTTCTCTCAGGCCCGTCGGGAGCACGAGCCCCCAAAGTTACCCATTTCTCAGGAATTTTCTCAAATCTCCCTGTGCTCAGCCAGGCCCCACAGCACAGGAGCACGTATTGGTGGAGTCAGTTCTCAGTCCAGTCCACCTCATGAGAGCCTGCTGGGTGGCAGGTAGCCCAGGGACTGGCTCCAATGAGGTCCTAGTCCTCTGTTGCCCTGGGCAGAGGGGATGCGAACAGAAGAGCCCAGATCTATGAGATTCTGGCTCAGATCATCTCTAAAGCTTGCTTTTGCCATGGATACTGCCGATGTAGTCCTGGGGGGGCGCGGAGGTCTTGGTTTTCTTCTGCACCTTAGAGCGGAGGGTGTGCAGCTGGGAACGTGTCTGAGGCAAGAGCGTGCTGGCAGCTGCCTTGTGCTGGGCAGTGAGCAGCTGGCACCCCGTGGTCTCTGTGGGGCATCAGCTCAGCCCCAATGGAGGGGAAGGGAGAGTGGCCACCTGTATACCTGGTAATGAGTGTGGAAACTGAGGCAGAGAGCTGGGAGAGGCCCACCGAGGAGGGCTGATGGTACACAGTATATGTCTTAGTATATGGTGCCTCCTCCTCAGCGCACTGAGTTTCCCCCAAACAGCCCTGCGAGTGAGTTGGGTAGCGAGAACCTTTATTTTGGAGATGAGTGAACTGAGCTCTGGTCACAGCCAAGTGACTGGCAGGACGAGGACACCCTGGTTCCCTGAGATGATGCTAGACTGTCATGAGGGCCGTGATAGTCCCGTGGGCTGGGGGAGACGGAGGGAGAGCTTGCGGCAGGGACAGCTTCTGAGATAAAGGAGGAGGGGGGAGGTGGGCAGGGCCTGCTCGGGAGGCCACCGGGGCCTCATCTGCTCTGTGGTGGCTGCTCTTGGAAGCAGCTTCTTCAGTCCCTTCTCTCTCCCAGGCACACGTCAAGGCCAGCGTTGGGGGAGGAGGCTCATTGGTATGAGGGTCTATGGTGCCTGGTTCCCCAACATGACTTGGTGGCGGGAGAGGTGGCAAGGTGGTGGCAGTGCTCAGGGGGCTTCTGCTGTCCCAGTTGCAAACCCAGAGTCCAGGCATGGAGGCCTGTCTGTAGTTTCCAAGAAGCCCACAGGGAAGTAGACTGGAGGGAGGGGGAGGAAGAACGCGTAATGGGAGAGGGTGACCAGGCAGCACCTGGTCTATGCAGGAACCTTGCCCAGAAGAGACCACCAGAGTGACAGAGGGAGGGAGCCAGGTCTCCAATGCTCCACAAGACACCTGCCTGCCAGCACCAAATAGGAGAGGACAGCTTTGTAGCACGTGACACTGCATTTTAGGGAGGGAGCAGGCTGCCTGAGGGAGAAGTTGACACTATCCTGTGCTCCTACCCTGTCAGCCTAGGAGTCGCTTTGTTTCCTGTTCCTCCAGAGACCCCCCCAGAGGGACCTGGGCTTCTTGCCTGGGCCACAAGTATGGCCAGGTGAGACCCCTCCTCACTCTCCCGCCTCCAAGCCTTTGTTTAGGCTGTTGCCCCTCCTCCGTGCTGAACCCTCCAGTTTCCCCCGTTGCGAGCCTACAAGGTTTGTTTCAAATAACCTGATGAGATTTACAGAGCTATGTTTACAGTCCCCCCACTGGGAGTTTCAGACCTGCAGCCAAGCCCCACTTTGTCAGGAGGACCGGAAGTTTCAGGCCATAGACAGGATCAGGACCAGAAGCTCTGCCAACTGGCGGCCCAACGCCTGGCTTGAAGGATCCCCCATGTGTAGACAGAACGAGTCTTTAACCAGTGCTGGGCTGGGGACAAGCGTCACACCTTGTTCCAAGGTAGGGACAAGTTGGCAGCAGGAACCCTACTTGTTTCCTTGAAAAGGGCTGGATTGCCCAAAGACAGCCATACACTCACAAGGTCGCCTGGCCTCATTCACTTTTCATCTTCATCCTCTTCATGCTTTTGGGGGGGGTGTCCAGGGCTCCACAGTTTATGAAGCACTTTCTAGAACTCTTCTGGTTCTCCAGCCCCCCTGGAAGAGAAGAATTATCTTGCCCACTTCATAGATGAGGAAATTGAGTCTTCGATAAATGCGGTGTTCTCCCTAGCTAGCTGGTAAGACCCAAACTTGAAGCTTGTGATTTCAAGTTCAGCGTTCTTCCTGTTATCCCAAGAAATAATTACTGGGTGCAGATAATTATGGCGTGTCTACAACTGGATTTCATGGCTCTGAGACACACTTCCCCCTCCTCGTTGAACATGTCTGAAATCAGGCTGGGTCTCACAGCAAGAGCGCGCCAGAGTTCGTAATCCGTGGCGGTTTTGCTTGGTTAGTGGGACCTACCATGATGTGTATCTCACAATGGATGTCAGGTCAGATCTGACGAAATCCGGGGTGTGTACACCTCTGGTGTGTGTCGACAGAGCTTCTACCTGCCAGTTTCCAGTCTAGAGGGAAGATCAGGCCGTCCTAGCTGTTGCTTTAAAATCGTGTGCTGTGTACCCAAGCCATGTCGAGGGCGATGGGAATGCTGGTGAGGGGGTTTCAGTGAGCCTCCTGCTTCTTGTGTATCAGCCAGCTGATTGAAACGACAGACACAGGCCCCGAGGAGGTGCTGGCTGAGAACCTGGATGTGGGAGGCTGCCTGTGTTTGTATCGCTGATGCCGTCTGTTGACCTAGATATTTTATTAATAATGCTCATCCTCGGGGTCTACAACTGTAGAGGGGGCTACTAGTGACTGCCTCTTAGGTGGTCATGAGGAAGAGATGAGAGGACACACGTGAAGTTCCTGGTCAAGGGCCTGGCACGTGCAGTGAGTAAAAGCCAGCAGCTCGCATCGCGGGATTGACTCTATACGCTCAGCAGCGTCGGCAGCGGGCTGTCTGTCACGTTTGCCATCTCATCGCGTTTTTGGGAGCACATGGGAAGGCGGGGGCCGTTCTTCTAGCTTTGCAAATGCAGAGAACGGGCCAGCTCACGCTCTGGCCAGGGGCTGGCCTGGGACTTGGCTGTTGGTCCGTCTGACTCCCCTGGCCAGCGCTTTTTTTTTTTCTTGGAGTGCAGCTGCTGCTGCTGAAAAATTAGAGGAGGGTGTTTTATAACCAAATGGTTACCGTGGGGTGTTCTTGGTAGGGGGTTTTCTGATGTAGAAGGAAGGGAGCTCTCATTCAGGGGTACAGGGGGCTCATGTGACCGGGGGTGGGGCGGGGGGATGTATTCAGGCCTTCATCTCCCCCCCTACCTCCATCATCAGCAAAACGTGGCCGTCTGCCCCACCAGAAGGGCTGTTTGGCTCCCTGGTCCTCGATCCTTCTCCTGTGCTTGGCTGTCCTCTGGGCTCACTCTAACTGGCCTGTGTGCCCTCGCCCCTCACCCCGGAGATGCCGCCAGTGGAGTTGCCTCTGCTACTTATGACCCTGCCAGGGTTGTGGGCCTCTTGCCATCAGAGTTTAACACAGGCAGACACACTTTTCTCTCCCTTCCCTTTCCTTCTCCTCCTCTTCATTCTTTCCACCTCACCCTCTTTTTCACCGAGAACACTTGGCTTTTTTGCTAACAGGCTGTGTGACCTTAAGCAGGTCACTTAACCTCTCTGAGCTTCATTTCTCCCCAAATGGATTGCCATCAGAGTCCAATAGGAGGGAGTGGGAATGAGTCCTGGACCTGGATATTGACTCCCGCTCTACCATTGTGCATCATTAGATGCAGGACTTGATTTTCTGGAACCTTCCATGACCTTGTCTGCAAAATGGGGAGAGTAACCCTCTTCTGGAAAGGCCTTCCTCTGCAGTGCAGACATTGGCCTGTCCTCTGTGAGTCTCTGCAGACGTTGTCTCACCCCCGATACTGCTTTTTTTTATTTTTTTTTATTGGGTTGTAGTTATTTACTTCTGTGATTGACGTAGTCACTGGGTGGAAGTCAGTTCCTTTGTTCAGTTATTCATTCAGCCGATATTTATGAAGCACCGATGCGCCAGGTGCAAGGTGACCGATGAAGCCGGGGAGACAGATGAACAAGAAATTACAATGCAGGGAAGGCCGGGATAGCTCAGCAGGTTGAGCACTGGCCTTGCGGTCATGAGGTCTGGGGATCGAATCCAGGCCCCGGCCTGTGCAAACCCATATGCTGAACTGCGGTGCAACTGGTTGCCACTGAGATGGTGGAGAAGGTTCTCGCCTGCTATGCAGGAGGCCCCCAGTTTGGTTCCTGCCCCAAGTAGCCCCACATGCACTCGTGTGGGATGAAACTGTTACAGCTAATGATGCACAACTATGGAGAGTGCTCTAAGTCCTCCCCCCCTTTTCTCTCTCTCTCTTTTACCTCTCAAATAATAAAATAAATCTCTAAGAAATTACAGTGTAGAGAAATAAAAGGCTCAGTAGGGCGCCTGCAGGGTGTTTGGGGTTACCAGCTGAGGTGGGGTGGGGGGAGCCAGGAAGGCTTCCTAGAGGAGGTGCTCTCCAAGCTAAGGCCTGTAGGTAGGACAAGTAGGAGCCAACAGAAGAAAGGGGAGTGGGTGGGAGGAGAGGGCCTGAGGCGGATCTTTGTTGGGTCTCCAGGGTGAAGCCAGTGCCTGGTAGAGCGGGAGTCAGGAAGTTAGTTCCCTGTCTCCGTCCTCCCTTGCGGCCTGTGACTGCGTTCCTGTGCAGAGCCAGCGGCGTGGACCCCAGGCTTGCTGGGTCTTGGGGTGCCGTGGCCAAGGGCATTGCAGAGGGATTCTGGCTATGCCACGTCCTGGGGAGCTGGGCTGCAGGGGTGGGCATGGCAGGGTGGGGAGGGCCTCTGCATAATGACTCACTGTCTCGGAGCAGGAGTGCCCGTTAGTCAGAAACAGGTGTGGGAGGGACAGTGAGGATGTTGGGATGCAGGAGTCTTGTCTTGGGTCCCTTTCTCCAGGGGACAGAAAAAGGGCTCATTCAGGACAGCCCCACTGGGCCCCTGCCTGCCGGGGCAGGGAGGCCGGTGCGCTTAGCCGCATCCTCACGTGGCCTTTTCTGTCAGAATTTTAACAGTTGGAAGGGACATTGCTAGCCTCCTCTGCAGCCCCAGGTCCCTCCAGCATGGGGCTCCTCCAAACTCTTGAGTTCACGTCCCAGAACTGCCCTCTCCTCCCCACACTCCTGACCTCCAGCATCACTTCAAGCCCCCGGGGATGGACCCATGCCAAGTCCCCCTCTGATCTCAGCGAGCTGGGTCCTCCCCCAGCCCCGGGGGACATGTGCTGGCCTCTCTGTTCTCCTGTGGATGCTGTGGGGGTTGCGGGAGCCTGAGCAGAAGCAGGAAGGGGTCTGGAGAGAGGACTGTGCCCAGCGGCGGGCTGGGCCACGGGAGGGAAAGCAGAGACCAGATGGGCTTCCCGGGGGGCGCTGAGGAGGCGGTGGGGTCCTTTTTCACACTGTCTTGGGGGCCAGGGCGTGAAGAGCGAGCATGGAGCCAGCGTCAGGAGGAAGTCGTGACCGTCACCTTCGTTGCCATTTACTGAGGTCATTTGTGCCTCGCCCTCCACTGGATACACTGTACAACCACATCCAGTTCTACGACCACCTTGCGAAGCGGGTCAGATCTCCCATTTTGCTGGTATGGAAGGAAGGCTCAGAGGCTGTGTCCCGCTCGCTGGCCGCTGCTGGTCGCCGCTGGTCACGAGAACCACGCAGATCAGGGCACCTGCTGCCTCGCCTTGCTGCCCTTTTTGAGGGATTTAACATTCACCTTTTTCCTTCCGAGCTAGGCACATGCGTTTGCTCCCAGAGCTGGACCAGGAGAGAGGGTTCTGGACGGTCCCGACGCCTGCCGAGTTTATTAGTGTTGGGAGGGACTCCGAGGCCCAGGTGAGCTCAGGGCCAAGCCCCGGGGCTGTCTCCTCACACTCCACACTTGGGCTCTAGCCAACTCACCTCCTGAGCGCCTCTGGGCCCCGAACCTGAGATGCTGTGAGTCTCCCCAAGCCACTCACGTTACTTCTTTTGAATTTTTCTTGTGGGTTAGCCACGGGGCATGAGGAATGCTTCCTGAACCCTGATCTTCCTCAGCCCCCAAGTGGGTCTTCTCTTACAATCTGCCGGCATGGTGCCTCTTCCCATAGAGGGACCCCTTGCCTTAGGACACTCCACCAACCCTGAGGCTCCCCAGAAAAACTGCACCAGCTAAGGTCAAAGGTCAGGGCTAGTCAATGTGGCATAACAGCTCCGGGGCGGAGGCCCAAATCCTGCAGTTCCTTGTTTAATCTGAAGGAAGTTGTTCAACGTCAGCAGCAGCAGCTGGGGTGGCAGCCGCCACACCTACAGCGGTGCTCAGGCCGGCAGACAGGGGCCCCCAACTCGCAGGGGACAGGCCCTGGTGGAAGATGATGGATTTCTTAAAGACTCTCTTGGTGAGTAGCCCGGGCTGTGGAGGAATGCCTGTCCAGGCCTCCACCCAGAGTGGGTGAGTCGGGGCGAGCCAGAGTCCCTCGTGCTGTCACCTGGCAGGGCGCCCCTGGTTGGTCTCTCACGGGGCATGGGAGCCGCCTGTCACTCGGGAAGGGGGTGCAGCCCTCAGTACAGAGAGACCTGTGTGTAGAGGGGCCGAGGGGGCCACGGCATCCAGTCGGGACCAGGGGCGCCCCCCTCCTAGTCTGGAGGTCTGAGGTGGGGGTCCTGGCACTGGACCAGGCAGAGCGCACCCCTGCGCTCCCCTGACAAGGCTCTTTGGTGCTGTGCCAGCTCCTGAGGGGACCAACAGCCGGCGGCCTGTGCTGCAGGAGTGGGTGCCAGGGCAGGGGGTGGGAGGCTCGGTGGCTGGGCTTCTGCCAGGCTGGCCCTGTGAGGGGCTGGCCTGTCGGCCCTGTGTGCCCGGGATAGCAGGGGGCTCTGTCCTGTTGTCGGGCCTCAGAGCTGTGTGGTGAGTTTGACACTTGGGCTTGGCGTGTGTCACGCTCCTGCCAACTCTGGAGAGCCCGTGCCCTTTTGTGCTGAACAAGACTGCCTGGAGGCTCTGCGTCTCCTGTGGCAGCTCTGCTGGGGCCCTAGTGCCCCTCCTGCTGAGCACGGGGCCAGGCTGGGCTCCTCCTCGTCATGGACCTGCCTGCTGCAGCTGGTGCGTGCATGTGCATGCGTGTGCGTGCATGCGTCTGTGCACACGTGTGCATATGTGCGTGTGTGGCGGGCTGTGTGCTTTTCCTTTCTTCTCCTCTTTGTGTTATCCTCCATTTTTTAGGGGAGCTGAGGATGACAGGTGAGGGATGAGCGTGGGGGGCGGTAGGGCACTTGTTTGGGGGTTGGGCCAAGGAGTCCCCCAACCTCAGGCTGTGTCACCACTGGCTCCCAGGACAGGGGTGAGCCTGCTGTCCCTGTGACCGCACAGAAGTGGCCTGAGCCCTGACCTTCCTTGGCAGGGGTGTGCAGTGGTGTGTTGGAGGGTTGTAAGCTGGGGAGCCATGTCATCTGATTTGTTTCAGAAAGACCATGTGGCTGTATGGGTGGCTGACTAGGGATGTGCTAGTGTGGAGGCCGGGAGCCCAGATCGGGGGCTGCCACCTGGTCCCCTGAGGGAGGGGGAGACGGTGGGGCCAGGGAGCTGCTGAGACATGCTCAGACTTGGGATGTTTCTTGACAGTGGACTTGCAGGTGGATTGGGTGTGGGGTATGTGGGATGAGAAAATCAGTGATGTCCCTGGGGGTTTCGTCCTGAGCCTCAGGGTGGGTGGAGAATGGGGCAGTAGGCAGGGATGGAAGAAGGTGCTTGAGGGAAAAAGTTAGGGAGCATTCGGTTGGGTTTTGTTAAATCTGAGATGCCTATCAGACACGCTTATGAGATGTGCGGTTGTGTCAACCTACAGAGATCTGAACTTGAATCTGGCTTTGCTGTGTTCGCTTTGGCCAAATTGCTTAACCTCTCTGAGCCTGCCACCCTCTAGTCCTCCTCCCTGTGTGCTTGTGAGGCTTATGAGGTGGCATTTGTAAAGTGCCTGATTCGGTGTCTGGGGCCTACTGCATCATGGGTACCCAAGAGGATACGCGGGGCTTCTTGAGACTTGGCTTGTGTCATCCCATTTTCCAGCTCAGGAACATTTAATGGCTCCCTGTGGAGCTGAGCAGAGCTTGAAACTTGTGTCTTGTGGGCTGATTTGGCTCCTAGATGTCTGGTTCACATAGAGAATTTAAAAGATTTGACTTGGCTATCCACGTATAAGAATTGGGAGAGTTCACATCAAGAATTTGTATCTTGAGAAGTTCAAAACTCTGGTAACATTGAGCTTGTATTTCTGCTTGCAGCCTGACTCCGGATCAGCAGCAGCTGCTGCTTTTGCAAGGGGCGTGTGTGCTTCAGTCTACCCTTCTTTCACTCCGCCCCTCCTTTTGTTGTTGTTGTTGAGGTGAAACTTACAGAGCATAAAATTCATCATTTACAGTGAACGATTCAGCGGCACTTAGTACATTGACCATGTTGTGCAACCACCACCTCTGTCTAGTTCTAAACTATTTTCATTACCCCCCAATAAAACCCCAGTAAGCAGGTACTCTTCATTTTCCCCTCCTTCTAGCCTCTCACAACCTTAACTAAGCTGCTTTCTGTCTATGGCTTTACCTATTCTGGATATTGCACAGAAATGGAATCATACTAGATGTGTAACCTTTTGTATCCGGTATCTTTCACTTATGCATAATATTTTTGAGGTTCATTCACATTCTAGCATGTATCAGTACTTCATTCCTTTTCTTGGCTGGATGTTGTTCCACTGTATGGATCTGCCACAATTTGTTTATTCATCTACCCACTGATGGACGTTTGGGATATTTCTACCTTTTGGCAAGTGTGAATAGTGCTGCTCTTCAGTATACAAGTGAACAACATTTGTGTGCAAGTATTTGCTTGAGTACCTGTTTTCAGTTCTTTTGGGAATCTACTGGAATCTCTGGGTCATATGGTAACTCCATGTTTAACTTACAGAGGAACCGCCAAATTGTTTTCTGTAAAAGCTATACCATTTTACATCCCCACCAACCATGTATGAGGGTTCCAGTTTTTTCACATTTGTGGCAAGACCTGTTACTTTCTGTTTTTTGATTATAGCCACCCTAGTGGGTGTGAAGTGGTATCTCGTGTGGTTTAATTTGCATTTCCCAGCACTAATGATGTTGAGTATCTTTTCATGTGCTTATTGTCTGTTTGTAGATCTTATTTGGAGAAATGTCTGTTCAAGTTCTTTATCTATTTTAAGATTGAGTTGTTTGTCTTTCTGCTGTAAGAGTTCTTTATACAGGGTCTGGCAGGAGTAACGCCTCTTTTTTCCAAGCCGGTAATCTATACCAAATCTTTTATTACAAAACCATAAGCATGTGATTCTATAACATAACAATATTGCACTCTATACTACTTTAAAAAGGGTGCTGTTTCTGCTGGACCCTGTATATTCTGGATACTAGACTCATATCAGATGAATGGTCTGCAAATATTTTCTCACTATTCTGTTTTTTTTTACTTAAAAAAAAAAGATTTATTTTGTTTGAGAGAAGGAGAGACAGAGACAGAGACAGAGACAGAGAAGAGGGAGGGCCCAAGGCAGTCTCCATGGTTGTACATCATTAGTTGAGGCATAGTTTCATTCCACACAGGTGGATGTGGGGCCATGCAGGGCTGGAACTGAACTGGGAGCCTCCCACATGGGAGGTGAGAACCTTTATCACCGAACCATCCTGGTGATTACCAGTAGTGCCGAAGTTTGGCAAATGGGTTGCATGGGTGGGGACTGGGATTAGATCCCCAGACCTTGGGGTGGCAAGGCAAGCGCTCAACCTGCTGAACTATCCTGGCACCCTCTTTTTTACTTTCTTGATAATATCCATTAAAGCAAAAAAGTTATAAATTTTGATGGAAGTCCAATTTATCTATGTTTTCTTTTGTTTCCTATGGTGTCATATCTAAGAATTCATTGTCAAACTAAGGTCATGCAGATTTACCCCTATGTAGACTTCTAAGAGTTTTATAGTTTAGCTCTTAGGTTTAGGCTGTTGCTTCCTTTTAAGTTAATTTTTGTATATGGTACAAGATGTGGGGGTCTAACTAATCTTACGTAGGGGAAAAGACTTGTTCTTTTCCTATTAATTGGTCTTGCCACCCTTATCAAAATTCAGTTGGCCAAGAGTGTGTTGGTTTAGCTCTGTAATCAAAATTCTATTCCATTGGTCCATATGTCGATCCCTATCCCAGTACCACACTATTTTGATCAGTGTAGCATTGTAGTAAGTTTTGAAGTGGGAAGTGTGAGTTCTTTTTCAAGAATATGTTGGCTATTCTGAGTCCCTTGAGTTTTTCTATTAACTTTGGGATCAACTTTTTTAATTCCTACAAAGGTTTCATCTGGGGTTCTGATAGGGATTGCGTCGAATCTGTAGATTACTTTGGGTAGAGTTGCTATCTTCATGTTAAGTCTTCTAACCCATGAACAAGGGATGTCATCCCAATTATTTAGATCTTCTTTAATTTTTTTCTTCACTGTTTCATAATTTTTAGTGTATAAGTCATATACCTCCTGGGTTAAATTATTCTAGATTTTAAAAAATGCAACTGCAAATGGAATTGTTTTCGTGATGTTCTTTTCAGTTTGTTCATTGGTGGTGTATAGAAACATAATTGTTTTTTGTGTGTTGATCTTCTGCTCTCAATTTTTCTGACTTCCCTTATTAGCTCTAGTGGTTTCTTTGTGTGTGAATTCTTTGAGGTTTTCTATATTGAATCATGTCATCTGCCAATAGAGATAGTTTTACTTCTTTCCAATTTGGATGCTTTTTATTTCTTTCTCTTGCCTAATTGCTCTGGCTAGAACTTTCAGTACAATGAATAGTAGTGGTGAAAGTGGGCATCCTCACTTTGTTCCTGGCCATAGGGGGAAAGCTTTCAGTATGCTTTTAGTATCACTGAGCATGATGTTAGCTGTGGATTTTTTGGTTTTTTTAAGAGCCCTTATCATGTTGAGGAAGTTCCTTTCTACTCCAGTTTTTCTCAGTGCTTTGGTGTTTTTTATTTTTGTAATCATGAAAGGGTATTGGATTTTGTCAAGTACTTTTGCATCAATTGAGGTGTTTCTATGTTTTTTTCCTGTGTTGTATTAATGTGATGTAATCAATATTGGTCTATTTTCTTATGTTGAATGGACCTGGGATAATTCCCACGTGGTCATGGTTTACCTTTTATAACATGCTGCTGAACTCTGTTTGCTACTGTTTTGTTGAGGATTTTTGCATCTGAGGGTTAGTGGTCTGTAATTTTCTTTCCTTGTAGTTTCTTGTGTGATTTTGGTAAATGGTGGCCTCATAGGATGAGTTAGGAAGTGCCCCCACTTCTGTGTTTTGGAAGAATGTATGAAGGATTGACTCTAATTCTTTAAATGTTTGGTAGAATTAACCACAAAGCCATGTGGTCCTGGATTTTCCTTTGTTGAGAGATTTCTGATTACTGAATCAATCTTTTATTATTCCTTCACTTTTTAAAAATTGTTTGAGAGAAGGTGAGAGAGAGAGAGGGGAAGAGAGGGGAGGGCCCAGAGCAGTCTCCATAGTTGTACATCACTAGTTGTGACATGGTTTCATTCCACACAGGTGGATGTGGGCACCTGTTTCCCCTCTGCCCCCCAGCACTGCCCAGCCATGTCCTAGCCCAGTTTTCTGGTACCTGTGTGGGGTGGAAAACACTGTCCCCTGTGCTTGTCTTGTGTTTTTTTTGTTTGTTTGTTTCTTGTTGCTGTGGACGTGCCTTTGCCGCTTTGTGTGTGTGTGCTGGGTTCAGGTGAGGCGGCGGTGAGCACTGCGCACAGGTGTGTTCTGGACTGAGTGCTGGGCACACCGGCTCCTGTTATCCCACCGCAGCCCCATGCGCCGATGCTGTTAGTAGCCTCGCTTCAAGGTGCAGGTGCTCAGGCAGCTGTCTCCTGTGTTGTGAGCAGTGGGCCCGTGGTACCTCCTGGGCAGGCGTTGTGGGAAGTCCTGCTCACACAATCACTCCTGCCTCCAGGCAGGGAGGGGAGGGGCCAGAGCTAGGACAGGGTGCCCAGCAGGGACCTGGTGGGCAGTGGGTATGAACCTCTCCCACCAGGGTTAGAGAGGAGGAGGAGGGAGTGGGGAGTGTGCTGGGAGGGCCTCCTGAGCTTCCATACAAGGAGGAAAGAACAGGTGCTGCCCGTCTGCAGGGAAAAGCCACCTCCATGGGTAGAACCGCTGTGGACCAGAGGGCGGCGGGCTGAGCCACTCCGGGCCTGGGAGGGCCGTGGGGTGATGAGACGGGTGGCAGTGACCCTCCTGTGCTGGATCATGCCGTTGCTTCTCCTTCGCCACTGCCCGGGCAGGGGGCCCACACCAGGGAGAGCCCCCGGGGCCATCGGGAAGCTGTCTCAGGACTGGCCTGGCAGTTCCTGTTGCCCTCAGCCCTCCTCTAGCATCCTCCCCGCAGGGCTCACTGTGCCTGTCCGAGGGAAGACCAGGCAGTTTCTATGTTGGGAGGTGAGGAGGACAGGGTGCCGCTTCCCTGGCGGAGCGCTGGCTCTGTGAGCATTTCAAGACCTGCTGGGCTGGTTGTGAAAGCAGAGCCCGTGGGCTCGGAGTTGGGTGGCAGCAGCTGCTGCTAAGAATAAAGGAGACAGCTGACGGGATGCTGCGACTGGTGAGGAGGACGAATCCCACATTCTGCTGTGACCATCCAGTGCCCGGGTTCCCGATGGAGGGAGATCCCCTGCCGAAGGATGCCCCAGGCGGGACTTCCTTCTGTCCTAGAGGGCCCATGGGACAACCCCAGAGAGTCCGTGAGCATTTATGGAGTGCCTGCAGGCACTATCAAGTGCCTGTGTGCCCTTGGCTGTGTGCAGCAGTCTCAGGGTGGGGACAAGGGTGGGTCTGAATATCCGGAGCTGCTGTTCCAGGCTGGCCTGAGTCACCCCGCATCTGGGCAGAAAAGGAGACTCCCTCTTTGCCATGTCCCATTGGAAAGTTCCACCAGTCACCACGCAATGGGGCCAGTCCAGCTGCGGCCAGGTTGTCACTGGCCGATTTCTGCTCCTGGGCACTGTCACCCGGTGCATCCCTCAGGGCCCAGGCTGGGTCACGATCCTTTCATGCCAGCCCCGAGGCCCTGGAGTGTCTTCATTCAGGAAACAGACCCCTTTTGAACAGTGATTTAAACACACTGTTTCTGGGAAGACCAATGAAGTGCAGACAAGCTCTCTGTCCTACATCAGGAAAAGCTAACTATTCTAAGCTACTAGCCCGCCTCCCAACAGGACAAGGCTTGTTTGCAGAGGGAGCTTTCTATTATGATCGTTCCCCCTGCCGTTGCTGTTTACCTCACGCTTGCTGTGGGCCTGGCCCCAACTGGGCAGCTCGTCCCCATTCCCACTTCATCCTTGCATGAGCCCGGAAAGGCCGGGGCTGCTTTCTTCTATCTCTGGCTGAGGGGATTGAGAGTGAGTGACATGCCTCATGCCGCACAGCTGGGCAGCAGCAGGTAGACATGCCCCAGACCTGGCTTTGACCGCTGGACTCTCTTGCTTCCTGTATCTTTCTCCTGTACCCAAACCTCAGTAGCTCTCTCCTGCTTTCCAGATGAAGCCTGAATTGCTGGCATCCGTGGTCTCTCAGGCCTAGACCCCAATCCTCCTTTCCAGTCTGATCTTCAGGACGTTGACCTAGAGGCCTGAGTCCAGCCAGGTTGATCCGCTCACCGTTCACTGAATACACACCATGCTCTCCACCTTCCCACCTGTGTCCACACCGTTACCTGTAACGGCCTTGTCTCTCCTCTCTGTCAAGTGCTCTGTTTATTCTCTAAGGTCTGCCTGGGACCCCACCCTTTGCAAGAAGCTTTCTTTGATGTGGTGGTCTTAAAATATGTCCATAAATTCTTTGATACTTTTCTCCCCTGAGAGAGGGCTGGTCCGAGACACCTGCTTCTAACGAATGAGATAAAGCGGAAATGAAGGCGTGTGAGTTCACAGACGGTCGTAAAAGGTTCGGTAGCCGCTTCCTCCATGGTTCTCCTCTTGGATGCTCACCCTGAGGGGAGTCAGCTGCCATGTTTTGAGGACACTCCAGTGGCCTCTGGAGAGGCCCACGGGATGAGGGACTGGGGCCAGCAGCCCTCTGAGGGAGCCGTCTTGGAAGCAGATCCTCCAGCCCCAACCATGTCTTCAGAGGACGTAGCTGTCGATGACCTTGCTTTGCCACCCGAGAAACCCTGGGCAAGACTTGCGCAACTCGGCCACTTCTGAGGTCCCGACCCGCAGAAATTTTTCGGAGCAATTTGTTACACAGCAATAGAGAACGAATCCGTTTGCCCTCCAGCCTGAAGCGCTTCGTGCGTCCTCTGGACCACTGGGGCACTGGCCATCTGTTCCGTAACCCTGGACCAGCTTGGTCTCCTAATCAAGATCAAGTACCCTGAAATTGGGCTCTGACCTCGTACGTCAGCACCCAGTCCTTGCCTTGCAGGGAGGGGCTTATGCAGGTGGAGTTAACTGATTAACCTGTACAAGAGCTTTGCCTGAAGAACACACAGAAAATATTTTTCGAATGACAGTTTGCATGGAAAACAGAGTGGGCTGCATGTGGAGGTGAATCAAGAGAGCCTCTGAGTCTATAATACACAGAGCCGAGGTTAGACCTGGACATGAATTGCTCTGGATCTAGGGACTTTCTTTGGGCACTGAAAGCTGTGTCCTGGGGTCCCCGGACAGATCCTATCATGAAGGTGGGGAACAGGCTTAGAGCAGGGGTTGAGGAAGCCAAGAAAGGAATGCCAAAGCCTCCATTTACGTGTTGAAGTCTTAAAAACGTTGACTAATTGCAAAAATTATAATTGTAGAAAAATTTTAAAATATTGAAAAGCAAAAAGGAAAAACTGATCTTTAACCTGCGATTCCATTTATTAGAACCTCTTTAATATTCATCAATGTTTTATACTTTTCAGAGAGTTAAGTTTTGCACTTCTTTTGTTAAATTTACACCTAAGTATTTTATTCTCTTTGATGCTATTGTAATTGTAATTGTTTTCTTAATTTTGTTTTTTTGGTTGTTCCTGACAGTGTATAGGAATAAAATGGATTATTTTTAACTTTTTTTGACTATTTTATTGTTTGAGAGAAAAGAGAGAGAGAGACAGAGACAGAGGGGGTGGGGGAGGGCCCAGAGCAGTCTCCATAGTTGTACATCATCAGTTGTGACATAGTTTCATTCCACACAGGTGCATATAGGGTCGTGCAGGGTGGGAACCGAATTGGGGGCCTCCCTAATGGGAGGGGAGAACCTTTGCCTCCAGACCAGTGGTTACCTGTTGTGCCACAGTTCAGCATATGGGTTTGCATGGGCCGGGGCTGGGATTCGATTCCCAGACCTTGTGGTTGCAAGGCAGGGGATCAATCTGCTGAGCTTCCCTGGCTTCCCCTATAATTGATTATTGTATATTGATCTTGTAACATGTAACCTTGCTGACCTGATTTATTAGTTCTAAAATGTTAGTTAGTGACTTCCTTAGGATTTTCTCTATACAAGATCATGTCGTCTGTGAACAGAGATAGTGTCACCTCTTCCTTTCTAGTTGGATGCCTTCCATATAGTTTTCTTGCCCAATTTCTCCAGGTAGGTAGAACATCCAGTGCAATGTTAAATAAAAGCAGGGAGAGTGGGTAGCCTTGTCTTGTTTCTGATCACATGGGCAAAGTATCTCGTCTTGCATTATTAAGCATGATATTAGCTGTGGGTTTTTTGTAGGTGCATTTATCATGTTGAGGAACTTCTATTCCTAGTTTGTTGAGTGTTCTCTTTTTAATCCAGAAAGGATTTGGGATTTTGTCAAATGCTTTCTCTATGTCAGTGGGATGACTTTACTTTATCCATGTGGAGTATTAATTACATTAATTGATTCTTGGATTAAAGAATCCAGTCTTGCTTTACTGGGCTAAATCCCACCTGGTCGTGATGTATAATTCTTTTCATATGTTGCTGGATTCAGTATGCTACTATTTTGCTGAGAATTTTGCATCTATGTTCATTGAGCTGTAGTTTTTTTTCCTTGGGCTGTCTTAGGTTTTGGTGTTAGGATAATGTAGCCTCTAAGAATAAGTTAGGAAGTGTTCCCTCTTCTAGTTTTGGAAGAGTTTGTGAGGAATGAGTATTAACTCTTCTTTAAATTGTGGAATTCACAAGTGAAGCCATCTGGGACTGGCCTTTTCTTTGTGGTTGGTTTATTGATTACTAATTCAGTCTGTGTATTATAGATCTTTTTAGATATTCTGTTTCTTCCTGAATCAATTTTGATAATTTTTGTATTTCCAGGAATTCACCATTTCATCTAAGTTATCTAATTTGATACAGTGTTCATAAGATTTGTATTTTATTCTATGACTAGAGCTTACTCTAACCAAGTTCCTATAGATTGACATGTAAGTTGTTTGCATTTTTTACTGTTACAAACAGTGCTGCAATGAACATCTTATTCTATCTTTGTGTACATGTGTAAGTGTGTTTGTAGTATAGATCCCTCAAAGTGGGATTGCTGGCTCAGAGGTCTGTGTATTTTACATGTTGGTTGTTTCTGCCTGCTTGTTCTGTTTCTGCTCATCTTTCTAGCCTTCTTGATTTGTGTCTAGTAATCTTGGTCTCCTGGAGGCTGGAGTTTGTAAGAATGCACAGAGCAAGTGGAAGGATCAGTTTGGGAGCTGGCTGTTTGATGTGGGTGCCCCAAGCTTGTCCTTAACCTGTACATTCACATGTAGGGTTTACAGACCCTGGGGGTCAGAGACTGTCTCTGACAGGTCAGTTCTGGCCTGGGAGAGGCCATCTGGGCCTGCAGCAGGTCTCGATCTCCCTGGGTGACTCTCCAAGGTCGCTTCCATGGAAGTTCTCTTCTGAGGATTCTGAGGTCAGTGGGGGCTCCCGGCCATTCTGGACATTGGTGCCTGCAGAGGAGGGCGGGGAGGCTGGGTGTTTTACCTCTGCATGAAGCAGTGACAAGGACGTACTCTGTCCTCCTTATAACTGCTGTCTTTTCTCTCCTGTGTATTTAGGGACTGTCTGTTCTGGTACTCATGAACTCATGGCTTGCCTGTGCCCAGACGTGGGCAGTGGTGTTAGGACAAGAAAATGTGGCTTTTTTCATGGACTGGAAAGTAGGGAAACTTCTGAGGGAGCTCTGCTTGTGTTTTTTATTTTTATTTGATTGTTTGAGAACAGATGAGAGAGGAAAAGAGAAGCGGGGAGGGCCCAGAGCAGTCTCTGTAGTTGTGCATCATTAGTTGTGACATCATTTCATTCCACACAGGTGGATGTGGGGCCACCCAGGGCGGGAACTGAACCAGGGGCCTCTGATGTGGGAGGCTAGAACTTTCCCCACCATCTTGGCGGTTACCAGTTGGGCACACAGTTCAGCACATGAGTTTGCATGGGCTGGGGCTGGGATTCGATCCCTGGACCCCTCAGTTGCAAGGCAAGTAAGTGCTCAACCTGCTGAGCTATCCCAGCATCCCCTGTGTGTATTTTGAGGTACAACTTTCAACCCCTCACCCCTCCATTCAACTTCCTTTTTTTCTCCTCTTTGTCTTACCTGGAGTTTACAAAGGTGACACCAAAGTAGGTTAGAGGTTTGTACTTACATAGTTGGAGATTAAAAAACATCACCCACTTAGGTCCCGGAGGCTGCCAGTCAATGGCTTTCAGCTTTCCTTCACAAACTCTAAGGTCCCAAAGAGGTGCCTTGGGGGCAGGAGACGGGCAGGCAGAGGTGGCACGTTGGCCAGAGCAGCTGAGCTTTTACTGTTTTTATACACTGGAGTTCTAAGCTAGATTTTGAAGAAGGAGACCCAGCGGTTGGAAAACTTCTCGTGGTGGACATGGTGGGTTGAAAACATCCCCAGTGCGAATCCTGCTGGAGGCTGAATCCTGAGTGACAGGCATTCAGGGGCACGTGGCTTTTCCCAGGGGCCCTACAGGCTCCTGTCTCCTGACAGAGACCGAGTGGCTGTTCTCTCCAGAGCCATTTGCCAGCCCGGGTGTGTTTTATTTTGTCTTGTTGTATAGGGTGTTCTGGCCTTCCAGCTCTGCAAAGGCCAAATCAAATGATCTTCTTTCTTGATGCAAATGAATTTGGTCCCCAGGGAAGGCCCGGGCTGAGCTTCCAGTTGGTGCGGAGGTTTTCTCAGCAGACCTCCTGGCTGACGGCCTGTCTTTCTCTCTCCCCACCCTCTTTGTGTCTTTTCAGTCAGCTGAGTTCTTCGAGATGCTGGAGAAAATGCAGGTGAGCACCCCCAACATGTAGAAGCCGAGCCCCGGGCTGGGGGTTGCTGCAGTGACCTTCGGGGCCACAACACTGGGCAGAACTCGGGGGCCCTTGGAGGGAGGGGCAGAGAAGAGAGACCTCACAGTCCCACTGGCCCAGACCCCTCAGGTCATCTCCATGTTGAGTAGCACACAGGATAGTTGGGAGGCTTCTGCCTAAAGTGCAGGGAGAAGATAAAAAAGCAGAGCCCCCCAGCAGAGCAGATGGAATGCCGTCAACCCCACGGATGTGGGGAGGGCTTGAGAGGGGCTGTTCTGCCCGTGATGGGTAGGAAAGAAAGCCTAAGAATGAAAGCCCCTTCTTAGGGAAGTCATCTTGCGTCTGGAAGGCGGAGCGGTAGGTAAGAGGGACCCGAGTTAAAATCCTGCATCTAACACCTGCTTGCCAAATTCCTTCCCTTTTCTAAGCCTCTCGCTCCTGTTTGTCTACTTGAAGCACTGTGTTCTCCTCGCTCGGACACGGAACGTGCGGTGGTTTTCTCCCCACCACACAATTCTGTGACACCTGCTGAGTGTCCTCCAGTT
>PVKE010009856.1:0-43814 GCA_004027555.1 Craseonycteris thonglongyai | reverse complement strand
GGGCCCTCCCCCTTCTCTCTGTCTTTGTCTCTGTATCTCTCTCTCTCTCTGTCAAAAACAATAAATAAATCTTAAAAAAAAAAAAAAGATGTATTAACAGTCCAGGTCACTCAAGCCCAAAAGGATGGAGTAGCCAGTTTTTACTGTGAGAAGTATTCACAAGACAATTCTAGAAGTGAGTGATACAAACCAAATTGTGAAGGATGAACAGTAGTTTTGGATCTGTGAATACGAGGGGAGGTATTCCAGGCCAGATGAACCATATGTGCAAACACGAAATAATCGCTTATTGTCATCAGGGAAGTGGATGGGTGGTGATGCAGAGATGAGGCCAGAGTAAGGAGAGATGAACCTGCACAAAGGTGCTTGATCCCAAAGATGTGGGGAGCCCTCAAGAATTTTAGGCACAAGGGCATGATCAGACCTGAAATTTAAGAGAATTTCTTTAGCAGCAAGGAGAATGAGAGACTTGAAAGGAGGACTAGGGCCAAAAGGTCATTTAAGAGGCCAGTGCAATGTATTCAGGAAGGATGGAGGCACTGGTAAGATGGATGGCCATGCCCCGGAGCTGCACCTGCTTACTAATGGGAGCCATGTAAGAAGGTTGTGGCTTAGACAGCTGGGTAGACTGATCTAGAAAACAAGCAGGCTATGGAGGCAAGGTGAGCTCTGGACAGCTGTAGAGGAGCACCAGCATTTAGTGGTGGCAGAGAAACTGCCGAGGAAGTCAGTCGACAGTGCACGCAGCAGGCTGATCAAGAAAGAGGAGCACTACAGAGAAGCTGAGGGATACAGCAGGACACCGTGCCCAGAGGAATGGTTCCACACACCACCATGCTTTACACATGGGGTAATACTGACATGCTTCACACAAGCAGAAACCAGACAAGTAAGCTCAAGTAGGAGCAAGGAATCAGTGTCTGCAGAGTATTCTTCATAAAGCCTCCACAGCACAAGACCACCTACCAGCCAGCCCACCTTCCCCTCTGCCAGATCACTGCTATTTAAAGACACCTGCGGGAAGCTCCCCAACAACTCCAGCTTGGCTGAACTGTACTGCTCCCTCTACACTGACAACTAACCTTACGATGGAGCTGCCTTCTGTTAAGTCACTTGGTGGGTGGGAATTCTCAAACTGCTCCACAGTTCAGAACCAGTGGACGGACTCCCTATGGTGTTCCTAAGTGCCTGGTATTGAACTCTGTGTATCATGCATGCTTAAATGTTATTTCAGTAAAATGGTTTTCTCTTGAGAACATGCCTGAAATAGCATATGGAAATTTTTTAAGTCAGCATTGGCTTTCATAGATCATTCCAGAGAAATGTGTGCTTCCTAGGAAAGGAAAATATCATTCAGTGAATCCTTTTCAGTTCTAAACCTCCCCACTTCAGTTACACATAGGTCGGTCCAGGAGAGAAACAGGAGGAAGTGATCCAGGAAATGGTTCAGAGAAAAAGCATCATGACAGAGGGTTCCTCTATGCCATATAGATGAGTTTTGAAATTAGCAATCTGCTATTTATAAAGACTCAATGTTAATAATCCTGAAGAAATTCATCTGTATGTTACTTTTGAAAGTAGTTCAAAAAAGGAACAGCCTCTGAAGAAAATCCTGATGCACACTGAATCAAGAGATGAAATGACATCAGTATTCAGTTTCATTCTAGTATGCAGTCAAGTTCTATTATTTTTTAACTCCCCCTGAGAAAGTAGGAAACAGAATTATCTGTGAATAGCACCAACACTGAGCCAACCCCAGCATGTTTCTTGAAATCCATAAGCCACAGGTAATAAGTACACATTCTGCCTGTATTTGGCTTCCCTGGCCTGCAGTTCCTACCCTAGTCTTTGCCCCTTCCTGTGTGCCTCTTTCTGAGGCTTCTTCCCCTGATCTCAAGAATGGGCTAAGAAGTAGGACCCAAAATGGACTCAAGTACACAACATCTGGAGACACCCCTGCTCTGGTGGACACGGAGGGCTGAGAAGTCCCATGCTGAAGCTTTGCACCCCCAGGCTGGAAAAAAGTGTGGCTGGGCTGTAAACAGCTGTACAAAAGGTCCAACAGCCAACAGCAAGTCCCTTGGCTTACTGCAAGGGGAGAGCGCACCACCCTGTAACACTGAACAAAGTGGAAAGGGTATATGTGTGGGGCCAACAGATGAAAGTCTCTTTATATATGGACACCAATTCAGAAGACTCGTTCTCAGGGAATAGAAAAGCACTTTGCCTAAAGATGGTGATGCAGTGTTTCAGTGGTTTGTAGACAACAGGATTTTTTTAAAAGCCAGCAGCACCCGCCTCTTTGAATTACAAGCCATATTTGCTCTAGAACACATCACAGATTGCACTACTGTTTTCACACAATTTACTCAGAAGTTTAAAAGTTAAAATGTGGACATTTCCTCCTTAAATTATCTCCTGCCACTCCCCAACACAGACAATCACTCCTGTTACATCTCTTTACCCATGCTTACCCCACACTCTTGCAAAACATGTGGGAGTTAATACCCCCAACTATTTGGTAATACAAAGAAACTACAAAGTTACACAAAAGAATCTCATTTACTTCCTTTTCACTAACAGACCATGAATGAAAGATTAAGGGGCAGACACATTACCTTCATCCAGAGTTCATAGTTCCCTAATATCCTTTTAATAATGTCTTCCTCTAAGACATTACAATCCAAGCAGTTTCACTTACTAATGTAACTGATATTCCATTTCTCTTTTCTGAATGGCTAAGCTAGGACATACTTTCCTTTCAAAGCTGATCTTAACCTCAAGATTGGCACGAAGCAGTCTGCCAGGTATTGCTTGGCCATGAGGCTCTGCAACAGGTAACGTTACCACACAGGTGCAAACAATGCTGTAAGAGTTACCAAAATTTTAAAAGTAATAATGCATTAATATGGGACTTCCACATTTGTCTGATGCAGCAAAATTCCTCTAACGGTGGCGGCAGCTTGAAAGAGAAGGCACTTTGTGCTACAATTCAGAGGGTGTCTCATGAGAGAATGCCACAGCAGCAGCCTGCGCAGCCCCAGCTGCAGGCAACCCTTTAGGGTGGAGAGGAACATCCCCCAGGAAGGCATCTGCAAAGGGAAGATCTGTCATCATGATTCCAAGGCAAAATGGTAACGTTGGGAGAGCAGAAATCCAAAAGAGAAGACGACACACAGTTGCACCGAGGCTCCAGGAGTGAACTTTACAAAGGCCCACAGGCTAGCTCTGCACTGTCCAGCGGGCTACTTCCCTCACCACTTTCCAGGAGGTTCTGGAGATGAGGCAGGAGCAGCACCTCAGGAATAGGGGCCCAGGCCTCCTGCCTCTGCCTAGACTCCCCCTTTGCTGTTCCCAGGAAAACCAAGTTCCTGTTGGCAGCACTTGTGGGTACTGCTGTCCACAGCAACATCCATCTTAGGGATTTTCTGGTACAGCCGTGAAGAGAAAGTGAGGGTTTTCCATGGGATCTGGGACTCCTTGGCAATGCCCAGTGGCTTTGGGGGCTTTCTGAGAGTGACTACAGGTCAGCTGGTGTTCCCCCACCAACACTCAGAAAAGCAGTGTATTTTACACGAGTGGGGAGACATAAACAGTAGATGGAGGGTCTTTGTCCTAGTACCATAAATAAAGTGCACCATGA
Organism: Craseonycteris thonglongyai; assembly: GCA_004027555.1. Taxonomy (NCBI): domain Eukaryota; kingdom Metazoa; phylum Chordata; class Mammalia; order Chiroptera; family Craseonycteridae; genus Craseonycteris; species Craseonycteris thonglongyai. The sequence goes on along the minus strand of PVKE010009856.1, from coordinate 40,171 downwards.
ATGGGGCTTTCAAAGCCACTCGTCCGAGGCCGAGGTATGGGGAGTTACATCACCACCCCTCAGAGGATGATGATCATTTCCTTCAGCCAGACGCTGGCTGCTGAGGCTTTTGTTATTGCTTTATTTCCTTAGTACTATGAACCTTTTAGCTATAAAGAAAAAAGAAATACTTGGTGGGTTTGGCAGAAAGCATGTCACAAAATCACAGGAATTGGCTGATAATAAGTATGTTACAATCTCACTGATGTTGGATGATGGCTGTTTTTTTCCCTTTCATTCTGATGAATTTAGGAAAATGCAAGTTTAAAAAAAAAAACATCTATCCAATTGGCTCATGCTGCTTCTAAAGAAGTAGGACAGCTGCTTATGGCTGATGTAGTAGAAATGGGTGTCTTCATTCTACAGCTTTTCATATGCATTATGGAAGAGAATCCACACTGATGGGTTCCATGAACTTCTTGCAAGCTCTTTCACGAGGGTGTATAAGAGGAAAACCATGATGCTGTACAAAATCCTTGCTCCACGCAGGACTCCATTTCAAGGACACTACTTTGCTGCTTTCATGTAGGAAGGTATTGCCCCCCGTGCAGTCAGGCCCTCAAAGCGCTTGTACGTGTAATTGATGAAGACCCAGTCTTTGTTCTTGTAGTCGGTCTCAGGGTGATTACTTGTTGCCACTGGGAAAGAAATAGATGTAAGTTGATTCACTGCCTTATGCCAACGGTACAGAAGACATGACATTCTGAAGAACACAGCACAGCTTCTATTTGGAAATTGTTATTTTTCACTCTGCAAATTTTCTACAGTTGCTTGTTTATATGAGGGCCAACTGGAAAGTATCCAGCCATGTAATATGAAAAAACAGAGGCATTTATGGCTGGATTTTTTTCTGGACAGCCTCTGTTTGTTGAAGAACCTCAATTTTTTTTGACAAACATTTTAAAAGGTTTATTTTCCCCTTTCTGTCACTACTGGTTATCTAACCTTTAATTTAATAAATAACATCAAAAGAGCAGATCTTTGTGATGTACTCCCCTGTTGAGCAGTCTATACACAGGAGTTTGTATTCATCATCCATTCAACACAATCTCACTGCTACCCAGTGTCAGCACTGGAAAATACTTACAAAGATCTGAAGTTCCTTTCCATGTTCTCTACCCTGACTTGTAAACATCACCCCCAAAATGGGGGGAAATAATGTGCTTGTACGGGCAACAGGAGGTAGTGTTAGTGGTATTACCTGTTGGCTTAAGAATATCAGATTCTGGAAACTCATCGAAGTTTGAGGTATCATCAATGCTTTTGATTTCAATAGATATTGCAGCAGGTCTCTCTCTGCCAAGAACAGACATGCAAAAAATTACTATGGTTCGTAATGATATGGAGAATAACTAATCCAGTCTTTCTCCAAAAAAAGACCCCTGGCCTGACAAGGGAAGATGACCCACTGGCAGGCAGCATTTATTTTCCCTGAAAAGCTTATGACCACTGACCAACCACACCAACTGACTACATCCAAACAAAATGAATTACAATGAAAAAATGTAACAATTATTCATAGTTAGGAAGACAAGAATGATAAGGAGAAATTAAGGTCCAAAGTCACTGCACTCCCCCTGACAGCCTGCCCTGTCTGCTGAAAAGGGTCCAGACCTCTAAGAATCCTCTGGTGGAAGGCTCTACCCTCCCATCAGAGGTGCTGACGAGTGGGGTGGCTACACATGCAGCACAAAGGAGGCAAAGGGAAAAATCATAAGATATAAATAGAAGATATAAAAAGATATAAAAGAACACAAGTATGAAACAGACGATAACTTCATCTTGTGTTCAGCAACCGACAAATGCTGAGTAGGATGGTCTGGGCCAATAGCAGGCCACGCGCGCGCGCACACACACACACACACACACACACACACGCGCTCTCGTTGCCACTGGCAACACTCTACAAACCCCACCATAACCATTCTCCCTCTCCCTCTCTACTGCCCCTCTGCACCATTTCCCATCCCTTCCTTCTTCCACTTCCTTCGTTTTCTACTAGTGGTAGTCCCTTCCCCGTGAGCAGGGACAGTCCTGCTGGCAGTCCCCAACACTAGAGAAGTTGCTTTCAGGTAAAAGCAAGAGCAACATGCTTCTTAGACATTCCCTTCACCATGGAACCCAAAGTTCACTGCACTTTGGAAACACTGCTGACTTCAACACATCTCGTGGCACATGGCCTATAGGAAGCTCCAATTACCAATCCTCACCATGAAGTAAATCAAGAAAAGATCCTGAATTTCTAAGAAATTCTTTTCCCTTACTTGGTTTGCCAATAAGGGTGCTTCCAAATTGGTATTAAGCAAACTACAGACTTTCTGAAATAATCCTGAAAACTTTTATATGGTTATACCTGATATGTTCCCAGTCAACTCCTTCAAAAAAAGAATTACTTTTGATTTCCTCAACTCCAGGGGCTCCAATCCTATGTTCCCATTCACAGCAGAATCTGGAAAAGACAGAAGCCTTTCAGCATACTTCATGTAGTCTCTTCAGGAAAAAAGGAATATAACCTTCATATTTTTTTAAAAGAGAGGAATGGGAAGAAGCAGGGGGCAAACTGAGGAAATAATGGAAGCTTAAAAAACATGGATTCAGTCATGTCAAAAAGCTAGGGTGGGGGCAGAGGAGATATTTTCTGACTGATACCTCAAAATTAGATCCTTGGCTTTCTCAGAGATAGGAACTTCTGGAGGAAAAGTCAAAGTTTCTTTCCAGTTCATCACTTTCTTATATGTCTCTTGAGGGGTCTCAGAACAGAAAGGTGGGTAGCCTGTAATAAAAAAGGAACTTCAGAGCATTTGCATCCCAGAACTTTGCATCTGACTGAGATTATTCTCCTTAATATGATTCTAAGTATCTTTAGTGACCTTGTATGTCCTTCCCTTCATGACACAGACAAGATTTCCACAAAACCAATATTTTACTTCCCCCAAACTCCTACACCCAAAGTGAAGCTGTGCTCCTGGTACCATAGGGAGCCAGCTAATAGCTGGAGCTGGGAAAAGGAAGGAGAACATAAGCAGAGGTGCAGATTAGGGAACCACTGTGACCCAAAGAAGAAATAAAAGGATGAAACATTAAGAAATTACTCCATTCTAAGAATATCCTTCTATGGGTAAAGTGCCAAACAAGTTGAATAAGAAAAAAGCAGAGGTTTTAAAAGTTATTACCTTCCCTCTTCTGAAAACTACAGGCAAGAAGATAAATACTCACAAAGCCTATTACTCTATCTGCCCTCCACATAGATTACAGCCTCCTGCATAGGCATCCATCCAGTGTACCCAAAGTCAACACAGCCAAAGAGATGCCATACCAGTCATCTGCAGACTCACTCATACCCTCACAGATATACTTACTGCCCTCATGCTCTTAGGCATGTGACCACCCCCATGACACTGTCTGTCCCCTGAGTGCACAGCCATACCATCTGAATAAGAGGGGGAGAGGCCAGAGGGTTCCATGCTTTGAAGGCCTTGAAAGATGAAGGGGTAAGTAAAGAGTGCATGAGGCAATGGCCAGGTATAGCTCTCTGCAAACAATGAATGTTTAATAAATGCCAGTGACTGAAAGAGCTGCCACACAGAGAGGATAAAACTATAGAAGAAAAATATGAACCATCAGCAAAGCAACCACAGGATGGCAGTATGCCAGAGAATACAGTAGGATACATTTTATGACAAGAGTTTTCTACCTGGGAAACTTCACTTACAAAGAAAAGGGGGGAAAAGTGCTTAGATCACCCCAAATTGAAACAGTTTAGCAGTATAGGAACCTTTCCTGGCTACACAGAAAAAGCCATCTGAAAAGCATGCAACTTACCGATGAGCATCTCATACATGATCACCCCAAGCGACCACCAATCACAGAGCTTGTTGTACCCGGTCTGCATGAACACCTCGGGAGCAATGTAGTCAGGAGTACCTACTGTGGAGAAGGCCTGAAACATGTACCACACATCAGGGAGGCACAGCAGGCAAGACGGTGCCCACAGTTCTGTTCTAGAGATCAGGCTACGAACACCCTCTAGAGCTCCCCAACAGCCTAAACAAGCAGCATAGCCAGCTGCTTAATGGCAAATCTGATTTGCCAGGGCACTTCCAAAATGAACAATAAAGCTTGGTCAGTGAGGAGAGAGACCCAAAACCCACAGTTCACTAGGTCAAAGGTACCTGTCTTAACAACTAGTACCATGATTTACTGAGCACCCTGTAAGTACCAGGCTCTGTAGTTCCTTACGTGCTTATGAGCCTGTCCTGACAAAACTCAGCAATGAGGACTGTATTAACCAAATGTTGCAGATAAAAAATCTGACACCCAAAATGGCTTCCCCAAGGCCTCAGAACCAGTTACGAGGCAGAGCGCGGTTTAGAAATTAAATGTCTTGCTCCAAATCATCCCTCTTTCCTTTGATTAGAGAAAATCACACAGGGAAGTTAATACATACCTTTTGATTTGAGAAAATCATAAAGGGAGGTTTTATCATCAAAAGCTAAAGTTATAGCCTATAGGTAAACGTTTATAAATGTTTATGTACCAAACTTAATTTTTATTAAAAAAGTTCTTAGAGGAATGTTTTCTAAATGCAAGTAACCTAGTCTCCTATACCAGGACTGTAATACTAGAAGTACATTCAAAGTCTTCCAGTGTGCTCAACATTGGAGGGTTTACCACCACATAGAAGGCTCTAATCTGGGTCCTTTCCAAATTATGCAACGTCTAAAGTTAAAAAGTACAGCTCTGTTGTCTTTTAAATATTTATTATGAAATACTTTAACATATAGAAAAATAAAAGCACAGACACATAACACACATGTAACCATTAGCCATATTAAAGAGAAGTTAAATAATGCTCCATATTTGTCTCAGAGCATTTGTCTTTTTAAAATAGAACTGAAGAAATGGAACTACAGAAGCAATTAAAGCAAGAGTCTCTCCCTCTCTCCCCACTGCAGTTAAAACTATTGCTGTGATATGAATATATATTCACATAAATGATACATTGTTTCTTGTGTATTGAAACTTTTAATAAAGGGTTTCATAATCTACTGTATTATTCTACAACTTGCTTTTTTTACTCCAATTGTAACTGAGAGATTCATGTAGCTCTAGTTCATCCATTTCACTGCTATAACCTACTCCATTCCCCAAATGTCAGTGTTTTTTATTCACTCTCCTGTAAACAGACACTTGTTTCTAATGTTTCTCTTTAACAAAACACCTGAATAAACAGTCTTCTAACACCTCCTGAGTACTTCTGCAAGAATTTCTCTAGAGGATGTAAGAGTAGTACCACTGGGTCTTGCGTTATGAGAATCTTCTACTTAGACATCTTCCAATTGTCCTCCAAAGTGGTTATACCTATGTAAACACCCTCAGTGAGAAGGAGCTACTTATGTCCCACAACTCATCAACACTTGACTTTGTCAGACTTTTTAATTTTTACCAATCTGATGAATATGAAAATGTAACCACTTTCCTACTGATGGCCACTTAAATATTTCAATTTTTTTGCTGTTATGAAAAAGCAATAAACATTCTTTTACATGTCTCCTGGTTCATAGGTGCAAGAGTTTCTCCAGGGCATATGACTAGGGGTAGAGATACTAGGTTGTAGAATATGCACATAAATGTTAAGATAATTCCAAAGTAGTTGAAACATGTGGCTTGTCTTTTCATTTATGTCTTTCAATATACAGATATTTTAATTTGCATTTCCTTTATTACTTGTAAGGTTGAGGGTATATTCACATGTTGATTAGCCATTCAGGTCTTTTTTTCCTTTGAATTCCTGTTCAGATCCTTCACCCAATAGTTTTTTTAGTTGTGTTATCTTTTTCCTTATTGATTTGTAAGAAATTCTTTATGAATATAGGGCATTAATCTTAATTCAGGACATTAATCCTTTATAGTTTTACATATTACAAATATCTTCTCCAAGTCTGAGGCTTATTATTTTTATTATGATTTTTTAAATGATGTAATAGTTGTCACATATACCAAAAATGAGTAATAAATTACAAAGCATAATAATGAAAATAAATACCCATGATTTCAACTGAAGAACCAAAATATTACCAATATCATTAATACTAAACATGTATACCCTCCCATCCCATCCTCCTGCCTCTCATAACCCCATGTTCAATTTTACATTTATCACTCCTGCTTTTAAAAAGAAAATTAATTTTGTAAAAAGAAAATTATTTTTGCCTATTGAGTCTCTCTAAAAGAGATCACTATTTTTGAGCTCTGTAAAAATGGTACCATCCTACATGCAGTCTTCTGCTATTTGCTCTCTTCTCTCAATGTTTTGTTTGTAAAATTGATCATGATGTCATTAAGTAGCTGTGGTGCAATTATTTTCACTGCTGTAAAATATTCTATTTCAGAATGTAACCATTTTCCTAATGATGGACACTGATATATTTCCAATATTTTTACTATTATGAAAATGCATTAACCATTCTTAAACATGTCTCCTGGTTCACAAGTACAAGAGTTTCCCCGGGGCATATGACTAGGGATAGAAATGTGTTGTAAAATGTGAACATAGATATAAGATAATTCCAAAGTAGCTGAAGCAGGTGGTTTGTCTCTTCATTTATGTCTTTCAATATACAGAAGTTTGTTGTTTTTTTCTTTAAAGTAGTAAAATAATTCATGTTTTTCTTTATGATTTGTATTTCTTGTACTGTATTTAAGAAATCCTCCTTTACTCTAAGATCATAAAGATGTTACCCTGTATTTTCTCCTAAAATTTTCATTTTTACTTTCCATCTACAATTTATTTTTGTGTATACTGTAATGTAGAAATCCATGTTTTCCATATACATAATTGCATACTGTTTTCTTTCAAATGAATATATTTTAAGATTTATTTTATTGTTTTTGACAGAGACAGAGAGAAGTGGGAAGGCCCAGAGCAGTCTCCATAGTTGTACATTATAAGTTTTTCGATATGGTTTCAATCCACAGAGGTGGGCGAGGTCCAAGCAGAGCTGAAACTGGACCTGGGCCCCCCTACATGGGAGGCATGCCCACCTCAAGCCAGGGGCCAAAGGAGGGGTGGGTGGGCAAGAACCAAACTGGGGGTCTCCCATATGGGAAGCACATGGGTCTACATTGGCCAGGGCCAGGACTCAATCCTCTGTCCCTGGGGCTGCAAAGCGAGCACTTAACCCACTGAGCCAACCCAGCTTCCCCTCAAATGAATATATTAAATAACAAAAATTCCAGGTTTAAAAAAAAAGAAAAGCCTTAAAGTCTGAAACATGGGTTGGGCTCTCCCCAAGAAGCAGAAATATTTTCATTCTAATTATAAAGGTTAAGAAACTACAGAAACCCTTCACTTTAGAGACTAGATTTATTCCAGCAAAGCTGAATGTTTAAATCTTATTTGTTCAAAGATTTCTATTACAAAACCAGAGCTCTATTGCCATAGGAAAAGAATTCCCTCAAGATACTAAGGTGTTAAAAAATTCTTGGAGTTATAAAATATAGCCAGCAGCAAATACAAACCTGTGTCACTCTGGTACTAGAGAACTGTGCTTTAGGAGCTCACTCTCATTTTATAGCAGTAGGTATTTCTAATCTAGGGACTATTCCCTTCCCAAACCTTTGTCTGTTTTCCACAGTAGGGTGTTCTTCAACTCTAAGCTCTCACTACCTCAAATCTGTATCCTTTTTCCTTTTTTGGTCTGGATATTTACAGTGTCAATTAGAACTGCATCCTAAAAAAACTTTGTTGGATGTTAATAGTCATTTCACACACATAATGTGTTGTTCCAACTTATGATTTCATTTCAAGTTTTAGAGGAAATAAAGCAATTTTGTTTCCTACTCAATCACTTCTGTAAATTCTACACTAAAAAAAAAACAACAACAAAAAAAACTGACGAAGCTCAGATGCTGAATGTACTTCATTTCTTACCTCTGTGGTTTAATAACTTCAAGCTGACACATACCTATTTTCTAATCAGCTACTGAGGCCTACAGTTAAGCAAGGCCACATAGCAATTTTAAACATTATGATTTAAGCAGCCAAGGAGTGAATCTTAAGCCTCTACTTTATTCAGAGGTTTTCAATGGACTGAAAATAACAGGCTGGGTGGAGCAATGTGTTAGGATTAACCCAGAGCAATAAATTTATATTAAGCATTAACTAATATTAAGCTTCCACTTGATACTAGCTAAATGAGATAATTTATAAATGGTCAAAAGCACAGAGCTAACTGATCTTTTGAAGATTGAGAGGGCTTTATTGTCTTCAAGTTATCAAAATAGGTAATATGAGGGCAACCTTAATACATTTCCATTTCTGCTATAGATAAAATAAAGAGGCAAGAACCTTAATCACAGTATGAGAACCTTAGTTTATTCAGATTTTTTAAAAAACATTTTAAACTATTAAAGGACACTGAACTCCAAATACAGAAACTGCAATCCCCTTCCTTATTGATCAATAAACCGTTCCTAGTAAATCTAACATGACCTCCTGGTGGGTGTCAAAGAGCATAAAGCCTGTCTCACAGTACTAGGATAAGTTCAAGTATTTAAGCTTAATTACTCTCAAAGTAAGTATTAGTACAGTGGCCAAAGGTTAAATCTTGGCTTGCTTTTTAAAACATCACAGAGGATTCCTTACCTTCAAAAACCAGGTAAATATGTTTCCCAATAATGCAGGAGTTATGGTTTAAAAAGTAGTCTCTTCCTTGAAGGTTCTCAACCTTCACTGCACCATAGAATTACCCAGAGTCCTTTTAAAAATCAGATACCCAGACTATATACCCCAAACCAATGGAATCAGACTCACTGGGGGTGGGACCCAGACAACAGTATGTTCTGAAGTTCCCCAGGCAATTCTGATGAGCAGCCAAGGTTAAGATCTACTGCTCTATGGAGAGACATAACAAAAGCATCTGACCAAATTTTTTATGGACACTTCCTAACCCAACAAGCTATGTAAACAGTTTTCAACCACATATAGAATTTGGATATTTAAACAGTATCAGACTTCCTAAGGAAAGGAAACATGAGGTGACTAAATATACCAAACTTAAGTATCCCTAAGTTAACGTTAGGGAAAGGTTATCAATGATTAATTTCATGTACTACATCTCTAAAAGTGTTTTAAGTTAAGGCTTCTTTCGGGGCTCAAGATTAACATAGAAACCATAACCTTCAAAGAATGATCTGAGAGGCCCACTAATGGGTCTCAAATAAATTAAAAAACAAAAACAAAATACAAGACTTTCCTTGGATTCTTTCTTAAACAACCTATAGGCTTCCAATTTCACATGACTAACTACTTACTGATGACTTACTAAGTGAATTATTAAAGATATTAGAGAGAACTCCACTTTAGTATTTTACTAAGAGATCTGGCTGAAAAACATTCTGAGTTCATCATGGTTTTCCACTGCTCCTATTCTTGTTTTTTAATGACCAACTGGTAGTTTAGCCAATTTCATCACCAATTTCACCTGCTAGGGGTTTCTAGCAAAGCCTAAGTATGCAGTAATAGACATTTCTATTATCTGTAGTCAATAATTTTTCAATAACTTGACATTAGGACATGGACATGGACACTGCACTTCAAATATGAATGAATGAGAATACAAGTTTAACACACAGCAGTATTTCACTGGTGAATTTGTATTACTTAAATAACTTTCAACATACTACCAAGGTAAATCCAATAATGTTATTTTTTAAGCTTGTGGGCATAACTTTATTTTTATACAAATACTTACAAAGTAATAAGCACTTCCTTAAACGTCTCTCCTATTTTTAACACCAAGGTCTTTTTTCTACCACAAAGTAGCAAAGAGTGGAGCAGCTCAACTGAGGAGTCTTGATTTGTCAAAGTGAATCAAATTTTAAAAGTCTAAGAATGAATCAAAATTTTAGGTTTGAAAACCACTGCCTTAAAGCTGTGGGGTAGGTATCTGTACTTAGTTTCTTTCTGAGAGACCTCCAACTTAAGTATGTATAACCCCTTCACCACTGTAAAAATTGGGAAAAGGTAAAACAGGAAGGAAAGGGGTTGTCACCAGTGTAAAAGATCAGCTTGAGGTTATCCACTGAAAATGTCACAACCAAAACAACCTAACATTATCTGCCCTACCTCAAAAGATTACTTTTGGTGCTATCAACATAATAGTGCTCTACTAAGGTAATCTTAAAGGCAAGGAACAGATAATACTGCAAACATTTACCAAATGCACATTTCTGTGCATATTTTTTGAGCACATTCAGACTTGGTTTGTAGCACTTAAGAAGCTACAGCATTACTTACTAGCTGACGTCTATTTCTTTTCCAGGTTTCTGCTTTCCTTTTGGAATTCATGTTCTGGAAAGCTAAAAGCAGAGAAAATAAATTCTAGTCAAAGTTCAGACAGGAATGTTTACTACTTCTTCAGGCTCTGGTGTGAAGCACATGAAATCCTAAACTAAAGTCTGCCCATGTATCAGTAACTCTGGATGACACACTTCCCAGCAAGTCTATAAACCCAAATCAGAAGCTCTAAAGCATTTACTCAAAGGAGAACACAATGAGAGCTGAAGCAGCACTTCCATGTGGATCACATGGCCAGAGACAGGCCTTAATCACAATTATAGGGAATTTAATCAGAATTAACAGGAAATTCAGTCTCATCAGAAGCAAAGGTTCTAAATTTCCAAGAGTAGTAACCAATACGTAAGCAAAGACTTATGAATTTGTAATACATTATTTGACATAAGCTTCTCTAAGATGAAGTATAATTTTACTACACAGTCTCATTGGTTTGATAGTGCGAAAGTGAAAGTAACACTCATAAATTCCTTTCTGCCAAGACAGAAAGAAGCACCTAGGATAAATCTAATCTGGAATTGCTCCCAGGAATTTCCTTCTACTCCCCCAAATTCCTCCCCAGGAACCTTCTCAGTAGAGCTTCAAAAACAACCCCTTTTCGACATCTGTCTTAACACACTTGGTAAAGCACTCATCTTGCCTCACCATACAACATAAATCACAGGCAAAGCTGGGGAGGTTTTTTAAATCTCTGAAGACTCAAAGTGAGAATCTGTCCTGCATATTTTGGTTACCAGGGAACAGCTCTTCTAGGCCCAGCTAAGGGATAGAAAGGCTAACATCACTGTTAACACTTACTGAAATCACTGGGGAGGCTGTGGTTCAGATTCCTATAAAATTCTGTCCTATGTGCTTTTTTCAGTCCTGTGCAAAGGCCAAAGTCAGAAAGTTTCACGTGGCCCTATGAGGAAAAAGAAATGAGGTAATGGATGGATGAACATTCATGGATGTGGAACAGAACATTATTTTCTCTAGACTCTGCAGTATCCATTACAGCTCCACAGTCAAAGTATGCTGCCTTTCTTTTCTTTTATTACAGGAAAAAATACATAATAGCAAACAAAACTTTTAAAAGATCACCCTAAATCCTATTATACTAATAATAATGTACTTTCATTTTTGTATTTATGTTGTCCAAATACAAACTTTTAAACATAGTTGAACCCTCCATAGCATCTAAAGATTTTACTACTTCTTAAACTAACTCAAATATTCTTCTGACTTCTAATATAGTCTTCAAAATTCCCATTTTTAATGTTTATAATACTCAAATGACTTAGTATATCATTGTTTACTTAACAATTCCCCTAATACCAGATACTTACTACATTTCCAATTGTTCACTCTCATTTAATATGGATTACAAGCAACCCTGTGACAGAAAGGGCCTGTGTTCCCAACCTTAACCATGCCTGGCACAGAAAACAGTCTTAATAAATGGTTGTTACACAAGGAATAAATGAACAAATCTTGGTTCATACAGCTTCTACTTCTCTTGAATTATTTCATTAGGAGACAAAGGGAATAAACTTGATCACATAGTTCTTGATAAATGCCACCACACTTCATCCCAATCATTGGTCTCTATCATTCCCTCAAGAGAAACTCACACCTCCTGGGAGCCAGAAATCGTTTCTCGAATGTACTGTCTCATTTATCACCCTTAAGCCATATGTCCCAGACCCAGTCACTAAATGGCTTGCTGGCAAAATGACAGAACCAAAGCCAGAAATCAATACACTCTCTCTCCCAGGATTACCTAACCTCTTCAACCCCCTGATCACATCTAGAAAAGGGAGGCAATGACTTCCTGGCAAAAATGATGAGAGTTAATGCATGCAAGGAAATTCCATTAGGTTTTAGCTGGGGGGGGTGGGGGGCGCAGGGGAGAAGATGCACACTCAACAAGCTAAAATGCCAAACAAAGACAGCTTTGAGTCTATTAACCTGATTTTTTTGTTTTGTTTTGTTTCCTCAGATTTGCAAATAACTTGTTCTACAAACAAAGGAACAGATTTTAATTTGTAGTTCCCATAATTGCATGTTTCACCTGGACACCTCTAAGACAGGAGTGTGTCTTAAAAAGCAGTGCCTGAAGCAAATGCTATTTAAACCTAGTTTTTCATGGAATTCTGTAGCTATTCTGAGTATAAAGAATACAGCAAAAACACAAAACTTCTACATTTTCACTTCTACAAATCTATATGGCTGAACACATAATGAGCTTATTTGTAAGAACATTTTTCTACAAGTTTGGGTTAGTATTTATAGTGAATAAATCTACACCTAGTAGAGAACTAGACTGAGTCCCCAAGTTCTTGGCCTTCTATGTTTGCTGGACCTGGACATAGACTACAGGGTATAACTAAGCCAGCACTAAGGCACCTGGGGTATAGGACCAGGGCATGCGAACCCAAGATCACACAAAGGAGAGCCAGTGCTTTATTAAAATTATATCTGAACTAATTACACAGAAAAATACTCTCACATACATTAACATTTTAAAATCAGAATGCCAAGCTATTTACTTTTAAGATGCTAACTATACATGATGAAAATTATTATACCAAAATAGAGGTTATCTTTAAACAATGAGATTATAGGTATTTTTCTTCTTTATAACTCTCTGTATTGTTCAAATTTTCTACTACATGGGCATTATTTGTTGTTATTAACCTTTTAAAAGTATATACACATAAATCATTCAAAAGTATTGAATGACATAGCTATCTGAAATGAGGGCTTCAAAAGAACAGGGTTTTTTAAAACAGCCCTCTGGTTGTACCTGAAGATTAAGATACACACACACAAATATAAATATAAATACACATATATATTCATATTCATGTATGTGTATATATGCATATATGTATGCATGCTTGCTTATATATATGCATGTAGGGGATAGATGTGAAAGGAACTAACAATAATCGAATGCTGGCTTTTTTCTCATAATAAAGAAAAAAGCTCTTAATCAGAAGAAGTTATCTGACAAGTCTCTTGCCCTCTTGAAAAAAAAAGATAAAGGTTTTCAAAGAAAGTAGACCAAAATTTCAGGTTTATCAAAGATAGCAAGAAAGTTATCAAAAGACAGTAAGAAAGAAAAATACCCTAGGAATTAAATACATTTTTCTACTTAAAAGAAAAATTCCATCTAGACAACAGTTCTGTGTAACAGAACATACACTCTGAAATTTTAGAGCTGGAAGGAGCTCTGAAGCTTCTCTGGATCGCCACAGTCACTTCATGGGTAAGTGAGGCCCAGAATGTGAAGACTTGCCAAGGAGCATCCAGCAACCCAGCAGCACTGATTTGCTGTGAGTTTTAGAACCAAACAACTAAGTTCATTTGCATGTCTCAAGATAAATATAACAAGGCCATTACAGAGGCTGAGCGGGACCGAGGGCATAAGATCTGGAACCTAAACTTTGTAACAGTGTTGTTGTGCCTTACTTCCTGGTTCTTTGCCAGCTCTGCAACTAATGAAGATGCCCAACAAGGTTTTCTCAAAAGGTGACGTATTAGTATAGTTAATTGTATGCTAAGAGAAGATGACTACTATCTTTGGCTTTGTTACAAAATAACCTTCTAAATCAATCCTACTCTTAATCATTTTCAAAAATGTCCTTTATTTTTAAGAGAAACATTACATCAAATTATAGAATCATACACCTTTCAGAAAAAGGAAGTAACAGCAAACTTACCTGTAAAAAAAAAAAAGAGAGAGAGAGAGAAAGCTATATATAAGGTAGCTCACAGGTTCCTATTGTGATCACCATAAGTAGTACAGCTGTTAAAGCAGGAGCTGCTCAATCAGTAAGTACACAAGCCCCCTAGGTACCTTGCTGTCCAGGAGAAGGTTGTCTGGTTTGATGTCTCTGTGGATGAATCCAAGTTGGTGAATGGAGTCTATGGCTAAGACTGTTTCTGCTATATAAAACTGAGTCTCCTCTTCTGTCAGGGTATCTTTTTTCATCAGTAGAGTCATCATGTCCCCTAGAAATAGAAGGACACAAAACCACCACCACACACACACACACACACACACACACAACACACCCGAATAAGTGCCAGTTCTCATAAGGCTTCCCTATCTGCCAACATAAGGCAGGGCTAAATAGGCCTCTGCTGTGTTCTAGAGACTGACCCACACTGCCACTATGGGCGGATGGTAAGTAGTTTCTAACATGTAAAAGGTAAAATTCATAGACACAGAGAGCAAAGCACTTTCTCCTAAGCTAACTAATGCTACCACTGAGCTATGATTTCTATTTCACTTTGAGATAAAGGAAATGTCTCACACTAAAAGAAAAAAATAAACTACATTTGCTTAGGATAAATTCTGAACTAGGGAAAAGAGCTACCTTATTTTTAACTGCACAAATATCTGCAAACTTCTCTATACCTAGAACCAAATGGCATTTCTACATAGGTTGTATTGCTGATATTATAGAGAGATGCTGAAATGCCAAACAAAAATGTCAACATGTGGGAAGGCTGAAAACAAGCTCTTTAATTTCTATTCACAATAACTAAAACATAAACAAAAAGGTGGTATTTTAGGTAGCAAAGTGCTAGTCAACAAAAAATAAAAATAAACTGAAGATACTCCCTACTAGAATATGTAATAGCTGCCTCAAAAAAGCAAACAAAAAAACCCGCAAAAAACAAACAAACAAACAAACAAAAAACACATGTTGAACACCTCACCTCCCAAGATCGGGGTTTTTTCAACTATGGTGTTTTATTATAGATATTTAAATATATACCAATATGCCTTATGTAACTTTAAAACACAGTATCAATAGGTTAGTAGTTAAAAGATAACCTCCTTATTTTTCTGCAAAGTCAAAATTTAATTTCTGCTTAATACCAACAACATAAAATGGAAAAAAAAACAGATTCTGAACCTAACTCAACAGTTAGATAAAAGCAAAGCAAAGAAAATATATATAAGTAGTTTAAAGCTAGGAGAAACAGGAAAGATTCAATTTAGATCTCATATAAAGCCATTTATGTTAGAAAATAGGGAAAGAGAAAGAAACCTCTGATTTTAAAAAAGCATCATGCAGCTTTTTGAATTTCATTACATTTATAACTTTGGGGGTATTTTTATATTCTTAAAAGTATTTTATCCCAGGCAAAAATCAAACCATTTATTAAAATGCTCTCTTTTTTAACCCAAGACATGAAAAATATCAATCAATCCCTGATCACTGCCGTCAGCCACACACTCAATCTGGAGGCACACCAGAGACATGAGGCAGTGCACTCAGGCCGGCTCTGCGGTAGCTGTGTGGCCTTACACTGGGGCCAGGGTTGCAGCCAATGGCCTCACCTGTGCAATCGTGCCCAGATGATCAGAGAGCTCAGGCCAGATGGTCTATGGCTCTGCAGGCCAGCTCCACCGAGTGCAAAGGGCAGGGTCCAGGAGACATGAGAAGCTATGAAAGATGGAGCAGATAAGGCCAGAGGACACACATATGTCAAGGGGCTGGTGACTGAGCTGGTTCTTTCTCCTATTGAAAAATGAACATCTAAATAATGAAGTTTCTCCTCATTCTATCGGTTTCTTTTCTAGCCTTCATCAATTCTTAATAAAAAATTATTGATGACCCTAGATCTAAAGTTTGTCACAATATCAAAATATTATGTCACAATTATACTTGCTTTTCTATGAAACCAAAAAAGAAATAGCTCTTTTTTTCCCCACCAGAGTTTACTCATACCGTATTTTCCGGCGTATAAGACGACCCCCTAATTTTACAGTTAAAATATAGATTTAGGCCAATATTCACTGTATAAGACTACAGCCTCGGAAGTAGGGGGTAGTCTTATACAGCGAATATAGGCCTAAACCTATATTTTAACTGTAAAATTAGGGGGTCGTCTTATACGCCGGAAAATACGGTAGTTCATCTGCTCCCTGAGAAAGAGACTGTGTTCCCCAGAACAGATGTCATGTCCTGCTCTGGGTGTACTTTAGAGCTATCTTAGGAAATGCACACGCTGAGTTACATAAAACTTGATATCTCAGAAATGAGAAACTGATTCTGGCTACTGATACAGATAATAAGAAATTCATTCCTTAAGTTACAGAGAAAGAAACCAAAAAGTTGAAGCAAAGAATGTTATAGTTTCAATTTTGTCACTTGGGTAACTGATTATACATGATTCCCATAGACAGGAGGGCAGGCAGAGTCCCTAGTTTATTCCTATATATTTAGAAAAAGAAATGAAAGAAATGTCCATCTGAAATCATGAGAATGAGTGAAAAGGTTACTTTAATGGCACTAAGAATTGTAGAAAGGCACCCCAGCACAAGACAGATGACTGACTTCCTTTACAAACCTAAAAAAGATATAGAAAGTAACTTTGTGAGCATGATTAAAAGTAGAAAGGAGGGTTAATTGAGGTGAGAGAGAAACCACAGAACAAAAAGGAAAAATGACCTTTCATCGTCAAGTAATTACCTCCAGGCAGGAACTCCATGATTAGGTAGAGGTTTAGCTTATCCTGAAAACTATAGAACATTTTCACAACCCACAAACTGTCTGCCTCCACTAGAATGTCACGCTCCGCACGAATGTGGCCAACCTGGAGGTATATGCATTTGATTAATGACAAGCTTGCTCTGCTTTATTAGACTGCATATTTGTTTAAACAATTTAAATACTATTTTGAGTATTAAATTGTGATGATGCAAAAGATCTAATTTATGCTTAGGCAAACCTACGAACTCAAAACTGACAACATTTGACTTGAAGGTATTTGATAATGAAAACAAGTGATGAAAGGGTTAAAAATGGCAAAATGAATGGCTTCAATGCAAATGGCAACTTTAACAGTGTTATAAATTGAACATCTAATTAGTTAAAATTACCATTGTTTTGCATCTTTTTGTTCTAATATAGTAGTCTCTCCCCTTATCTGAGAGGGATATATTAAAATGTTTCAAGGCCCCCCAGTGAATGCCTGAAACCCAGGATAACATGGAACCCTATAGATACCATGCTTTCTCCCAATACATACATACCTATGATAAAGTTTAATTTATAAATTAGGCACAATTATAGGTTAACTACAATAACTAATAATAAAATAGAACAGTTATACAATATACTGTAATGAAAGTTATGTAAAGGTGGTCTCTCTCAAAATATCTTACTGTACTGTACTCACCTTTTCACTTAAGGAAGCACTTAAAAGCTTTTCTTTGACATACATATGCACATTGCCAGGATTACAACTCTTATGAGTTTGGGCCATTGTTAAGTAAAATAAGGGTTATTTGAACACAAGCACTGGAATACCACAAGTCAATCACAATGCTACTAAGTGACTAACGGGCAGGTAGTGTATGAGTATACAGCACAGATATACTGGACAAAGGGATGATTCACATCCCAGGCAGGACAAACGGTGTAAGATTTCATCATGCTACTAAACAGTGCGCAACTTAAAATTCATGAACTGTTTATTTCTGGAATTTTCCAGTTAGTATTTTCAGACCACAGTTGATCACAGGTAACTGAAACCATGGGAAATAAAACTGTGGCTAAGGGGGGACTACTATAATCTTTTATGATCAAAATAAGTCTCAAGATGAAACTCTACACAAGCGCTGGCTCAGGTCTGCAAAGACATCTGCAATGGCAGTGCCCTGGTTGACAATTCTAGAATACTACAATACCACAGCATTTCACTGACTACTGTGCACAGAATATGTGGCTCAATCAGTTCTTACTGAATTTAAATATAAGCTCACCTAAGAAAAGCTATAGATTTTAAATTTATGACATTGCCAGTTTTTCACTTTTACTGAAATATCTAGCTAAGGAGGCCAAGCTGCCAATGGTTTGGGGAGAAATGGTAGAATTACTTCATTAGAATAATGTTTTATTATCAAATTTACCTTATCTACTTTAAATATATAATAGTAATCAAAACAGTGCTGCATATTATCAAATCCCACCCCCTCTCCTCTTATAAATATAAGTGCCTCAAACACAAAAGTTGGACTGAATCAGATCTAAATTTATTAAACCCAGTTCAATCCTTGAACAGAGGTTTTGGTTTTAACATAGGCTAGAGGGTTTGAGTTTTCCAATATGTTCAGAGGTAAAGATGTATCGAGGTTCACAAACTAGCACTTCTGTTGTTATTTTGTTTGATACAATGTCCTATATGTTTGTTTTATTGGAACTTCTTTAACAAAGCCAAGCACTCTCTTCCATCCAGACCTGGTCCCCTCCCCTCTCTCCTGTCTACACCTAACCTGCCTCATTCTTCCACGCTAACTCCCAGGGGCCTAAAGATATTTGAGTTTATATAGTATTTGAATTTTCAACCTCTACTAAAATTAAATTGTTCTTTGGGAAATTTTTAAATAGTAAAAACCTTACATTTTTACATCTCTATTTACAGTATGAAGATGGGAAAAATGGAAGATAAGGGTAATTAGAACAGTGCTATGGAATCAGAAAGAAGCCAAGTTAAACATCTGCCTTTACTCAGCTTTAATACAGAAGCAAAGCTTTTGGAAAACACTAATGCCACTTGCTGAATCTCACCCATGTCTATGACCCAGTCATAACCAGACATGAAGACTGAACAAGGCAGCCTTCACCTGCCTCTTCTTCCCCTGGCTCCTGTTAAGGCCTCTCTCTACTGCAGGGAACAAGAGAAAAGGTGAGGCACTACTATTACCACTTGTCACTCACCTTGGAGCACAGAATGATGACTGCAACATTCCATTTGTCAAGGGGAAAGCTATGTCACTGTGAATACACCTTTCCCTGCTCTCCTAGGGTCGAAATAGCAGCTAGGGCCCTCAAGATCCAGGAGGGGAGTCAAGTAAATAGAGGATAAGGGATGGAAGAGCCAGAGGTGCAACTCATACCACAGGCTCCCTTTTCTTGGTTCCCTAAATATTTAATAGGGTGGGGAATTACATGCTAGTCGCCATCCTGGGCACTAGGAAAGCAGTGATAAAAGTCAGTCTTTTGTCCCATCCTAACACTATACTGGCATGACACTATACTGCTTTCCTTTTGAGCTATAAGAGAAACATGAAGAATCTAGCTAAATGCTGGTCTCTTATCCTCTAAAATTTATTTTTCAGGTAGCAAAAATTTACAACCTGTGAGATGGAATAACCACCTGAATTCTCAAAGGGCAGCTTTAATTCTTGCTCAGTTTAGTAAAAGCAAACAAAAACTTTTCCTATGAATAGGTATTTATACCTACAAAAGTTAGGCTCTGATTCTAAACATTGTCAGCCCTACTCCAAAGTGATGGATTTGCCCTGGTCTACTTCCATTTTCACCCGTCCTAGCACAAACCTGCTGCTCACTTCTTTAAGATGGTTGACCCAGGAAGAGTCTGTGGCCAGAAACTTTAACTTGGTAACACTGAGATCAAACCCAGGGAGTTGAGTCCAGCAGCAAGGTAGACTCAAATCCAAATTCTAGCAGGTATTTCCTTTACTTTTGTGTAGAAAAATTTCAGACATTAATTTTGAAGAAGGTACAAGATTTGAGAAGATGTTTTTACACAATGTTTGGATCCTCTCTGCTACCATGCTGGGTAACTGGAACATGTTATGAAGGATTAATAAGGGAATAATGATGTGCATGTCTTTACAATTCTGAATGCAAATTATCTGATAAAGAATGGTCCTGGGCCTTGGTTAAACCTACAGGAAATACAGGTTCTGGCAGAAGTAAGTCCCTTTTTTAAGTAGTATAGTATAAACTGACATGTCGTTTTAGTAACCTTAGTAACCTTTGTGGTCCAGGTTCCCTGAAGTAAAATGGCCTTTGACTGACAAGGCAACAACAGCAAGTGACAGCAGTGAAGCTGCACTATCAAAATGCTCACTTGTTATGTGAAGAATTTGTAATAAAAGATTTGATATAGATTACGATTACCAGCTCATAAAAAGTGGCATTACTTCTGTCAAACACTGTATGTCTTGTAAAAATAAAACTGATTTTTGAAATACAAAATATAATGACTAATCACTACAGCTTTACGTTTTCCTTTTCAAGATCAACTCTTACAGTGTCTACACTCATACCACACGCTAATTTTTAGATAATACATAAATAGGGCTGTTGTGCATTTTTAATAAGGTTGATGATAGTATAAACTATATATAGTATGTAAAGATTTACTATGAGGATATTTTGATACTCTCAACCAAAATTCCTGGGAGTCTACAGCTTCTGGGTAACATGAAAATTAAAGAGAAAACGTAAATTCCGAGTTTCAAGCTGGCACTTAAACAAATCTTCAGTGATTACAACTCCTTCTCAAGAAGAAGAAAGGACTAGGTGTGGGGCTAGTCTCCATCCCTGCTCTTGGGCTCCGTATCCAATGCTCTCCTTGCTATAGGGTCTCTCTTTGCCCCCCTGTAGCATCTGATCTTTTATAGGATAGTTGCAGGCGTCGCTCACTACAATCTGGTCGTAAGACACCAACCAAATTAAACTAGCCTGCATTCTCATTTTTAATATACTGTCCAATATTTAAATTTTATTTTGCATGAAATACATATTTAGCTTATAAATCTATATGCAAGGCAGATTTAGGTTTTAGAAAGTGTTTTTGATCATTAGAGAATGTTCTCTTTTAGGTAATTCTGTGGTACTCAGAAGACCCAACTTGAGCTTCAGTTTACAGAATAAAGTATATTAAGACAAATTTTTTAATTGCAAATTCTAATTCCTAAGCCTCAATTCCAAGGTGTCTATACAATTTCTATCTCTCAGCATTCAGTAAGGAACATGCTACCTACCACAGCAAGCATGACCCCCAAAACAGGCTCCTGATAACAAGTACAACTTGTGATTAACTGGGAGACATAGTAGCAGATGCTTCCCTAATAGATTTTCAACTTTAAAAAGACTGTACATAACATATACACATTATTTGTACTTTTAAAATATATGCAACTGCCTCTTTGTTGGAGAAGAGAAAGTATTATATGTATATTCATACATGACAGCTAAAGAAAACTATGAGAATATACATTTCAATTAAGCAAAAAAAACAGTCATAGGAGACAAAAAGTTCTTAAGCTGACTAAAATACTGCTGCAATTGTGCTTTACCTGCTCTTTTTCAAGCATATCTGCTTTACGGAGTATTTTCATTGCATAAACATGCCCTGTATCTTTCTTCTGAACAAGCCGCACCTAAAAGTTATTAAAGAAATGCCAAGTTAAAATTTCACAATGTCAAGCTAATGCTTTCATGTAGGAAGTAATATTTAAACTGAAAAAGTACTGCAATTTTAATATAAGCAATAAGCACTAACAAAGCAAAAGAAAATGCTTTTTGATGTTATAAAATGGATATATCACATACAGTAAAGTGGGTGTTGGAAACATCCTCAGATAACTCCATGTGTGAACAACTTCGGCTCCCTAGCTGAACAAATCAATCAAATTTAAAAACCATCACTTTTGACCTTAAGAACTCATTAAACCCATGGCACATATCATGCAGTCAGCTCAGAAAACCTAAGTAAATGATGACAGCAATCTTTAAAATAGCAAAACCTCATGCATGGGAAGTCTAAAAGAAAAAACCCTAAAATGTAAAATTAGGAAAATGGGTTTTTATGCAGTTTCCTTTTTCTTTTTCATTTAATACCAATGTTTTTTAGAAAGAACAGGTAAATAGATGGGGGGGGGGGGGAATGAGTGGCCTACAACCCAAAGAAAAACTTCTTGGCAAGTTCCTGCCCACCCTCTCCATCCTCTCCCAAGATATGTATGTTTCTTTTCTCCACACCTTTCTTCATGTTTTTCCTGATTGAGTCTCATGTCCCTTTCTCACTGAACAGAAAGCAATTGAGAGATGGTATTGTACCTTTCCCACTTTTAAGGGGAATCCCTTAAAACAGGGAAATCCCTGATAACAGGGATTCTGAGGGCTGAGGGATTGATTTAATTGTTCACCTGGGCTTCCTGAATATGCACTCACACTTCCCCCACTTCCCCGAGGTACTGATCTTTAATAATAGGCTGCTACTTTTCTACAAGGATAATAAAACTACTGCTTCAGGTCATCCACTTTGTATGCTTTCCATTAATGAAGATGACCTTGCATGGGCCATTCAAACCCTCCCCAACAGACTACTCTTGTGACCAAGAAAGATGCATGTGCAAGACTAGCTAGGACAAAGTTACAAAGGCTTTCTACTTTCTACCACTACCTATGTAACTCATTTCTATAAATTTTGTCTTCTGGGGCCATCTTTTTAGAGCTGTACCAATATGGCAGGAAGAAATAAAGGATGGAGATAAGCTGTTAGTTTGCTCCTGGAAAGACAATGTAGTACCGGAGATGACAAAAGTTTTAATATCAGGAAGACCTGGTCCAACTTCTGGTACCACTGCTCAATGGCTGTATGACAATACATTATATATCCCCTCTGAGTCATCTATAATATAAGTTATTGTCATGATTAAAGGAGAGAAACAGTAAATAATAACCACTGATTTCCTTCTACCTTTCAACTGTCCATTTAGATCAGTGGTCTCCAAACTACGGCCCACGGGCCAGATGCGGCCCGCAAGGCCCTCTCATCCGGCCTGTGGAGACCTTTTTATCTATGGGAAAAAATTACGGAAATTTACGTGTATCCTGCCAAGATCACCCACTTACTTTTTCTACTTCTGTTCAGTCAATGAGATGATATAACTGCTGTTTGATAGTTAATGAGGCCCTCAGGCTGAAAAGTTTGGAGACCCCTGATTTAGATCAATACTTGAAGCATCAAGGGAAAGCTGGGATGGCTCAGCAGGTTAAGCGCTTGCTTTGAAGCCCCGAGGACCTAGGACCGAATCCCAGCTCCGGCCCAGGCGGACCCACATGCTGAACTGGGGTGTGCTTCCCGAATGCGGTGAGGCCCCCAGTTCAGTTAAAAAAAAAAAAATTCTTCAGACTCCTACCATTCTAAAACACTAATTTTGGGGAAAGCCAGGACGGCTCAGTGGGTTAAGCGCTCACTTTGCAGCACCAGGGACCGAGGATCAAATCCCGGCCCCAGCCCGTGCAGACCCATATGCTGAACTGGGGAGCTCTCCCAGTTCAGTTCTCTCTCTCTCTGTCAAAAATAAATATATTATATATATATAAAAGCATCAACATAATTTCTGTCAGAGATCTGGGACAGTGGAGAGGAGAATGAAGAGGAGGAGGACACAGCAGTTAAGATGTGGGGCTGGCATGCTTAACCCACCGACCACACATTTCAGTTATATCAACAATCATGAGCTTATGCTATATCAGAAGCTTTGAAGTTCTGTGGAATTTCTGTACTTGATACGGAGCTATGTGTTTTTGTTTTTTACCTCACCAAATGCTCCTCTGCCTATTACTTTTAAGGATTCAAAATCTTCCAATCCAAGTCTTGTTCTCTTCAAACGAAGAAACTCAGTTTCCTTCCGAGCATGTGCTGATCTCCTGAGTCGTTTCTAATAGTTAAATAAAAGGGGAGAAGGATGGAAAGGGGAGGAGTTGAAATTCTGCAACTCTGCAATAGTCATATTTGTGATTTGACCCACCTGGAAAGCAGGGCCACACTAGACTAAGCATAATCTTTTCACACATGAAAGCGCCACAGAAGGACCCTTAAGGGGCCACTTCTCCCTTCCCCAGCCTTCAGACGCAATAACCACACCACACAGAACAGATGGGTGCCTCCTCTGAGGACTCTCACTAACCTACTTCAGCAATCCACTACTCTATCTTTTCTAATGAAGGAGGGATAAGCAATCAACAACATTTTCCTTTAACTTTTTTTATTTAAAATAAAAGTGTGTTTTTTAAAAATTTCCCCTTGGGTTTTTTACTCATTGCAGTTCATTTTACATACTTTCCATTATTCCTACATATCTAGGGTACTTTTCACCATTTTTCTAGGTTCTGTGATTCATTCCTGTTTTTGAAGGCATTTCCATTGCCATTTCAGTTCCTCGCACAGTTTCTTGTTAACTGTACTTTCTCCTACCACATCTGTAGGCATTGGATGAAAAAGCTGACTTCAGAAGCATTTTGCCTGGATAATGATTTCAGAAATTGGTCCCACTCCGTAAGTATGCTACAAATTGCTTTTTTTAATTTTGATTTGGTTTCACCTCTTCCTTTTCTTGGAATTCTAAATTAATTCTAATTAATTTATTGTAACTGCTTAGAGAAGTCTTCCTCTCCTGAGTACTCATTAACTTCTTCCCTCTGCATTGAATATCTAAATCCAGAAGTGCACCTGCCCTCATAAGTCTCTGTTACCGAGTCAAAACCCTTCCCCCATGCACTAAGGCTGCTGAACTACATATAACCTGCTATGGTGGGTTTCAAGCAAAAAAATTCCATTTTAATTACCTCTTCATCTCTGAGGCCTTCTTCTTCCATCACTTTTTCTAACTTCTTTTGTCTAAAAATAAATAAAAATATGTGAACTAACATTTGAATGGTAACTTCCTGGAAAGTCTATATAAACAAAAATTATTTAATGATAAAAACAGGTAAATCTCAAAAGACCTCTTACAACAGCAAAATTACAGTTACTAAGACAAGTGAAAAAGAGTCCCACTCTTTGTTAATTCCACATTTTGAAAAAGATTGTATAAGATGTTAATGCAACAAAGAATCTTATTTCAAAATGAAAAGTTCTCTCTTTCTCTCTCTCTTTTCTGGCAGTAATGTATTTCCTCCTTAACAAACCACCAAACAGCTGGTGTCTGATAACCTCTTGCTTCTCTCCCTCTCCCGGACTGAAATCTACTTCCTTTATTCTCATATCTCCCTCCTCCTCCCTGCCACAGCAAAGAGAATAAACAACAAAGGTAAGGTAGAATTTGGAGATTCAAGGGAGGAAAATGATCAGAAAAGGTGAATGGCACCACTATTCAAACTTAAGGACTCTAAATTGTTGGAGTACTGAATTTTAGAAACTGCATTCAAGAATATCTTTTATCTACAGTCTTATACTGATTTGATAAAACTAATAAAAACAATTAAAACTTCCTTATAACCAATTTCATATAACCTTTATTTAGTCAGCATAAAAAATGAAAGCACATGGGCTGGAATCTCCCCTCTACCACTTGTCAGCATTCCAGATGACAGGCCATGTGAGCAGGGCGAAGAATACTCATGAAAGTACAAGGTACATGAAGTCACAGCACAGTCTACTGCCACAGGTTGAGGCACATAGCACTCCTACTGCCACACTATGATGTGGCTCTTAGTCTGCAGACAACTAAGAACTTTCAGAGGCTCTCACACAAAGGAATGATGTGATGAGGTTTCTACTTCAGAATGGCAGCCAGCAGTAATGAGCTAATGGACTGGCAAGAAAAGCAACTGACAGACTGGGGCAAATTAAAAGCTATCGTAAGGATTCAGATGTGCAATAAAGGTCTGGCAGGAAACCTAGAAAGGAGTGACCAGAGCCATTGAAAAGATGACCAACTGGCAACAGGAGCCAAGGGGAAAGTCTTAGAATTTCTTGTGTGAGAGGATAATAATGCCACTGACCAAGATAGGAAACACAGAGAGAGGAACATGGAAAGTTTCATTTTGGTCAATGAATATTTGCTGCATTAAAAGTATTTAGTTAAAATGAACATATTGATAGAAAGTATATTACAGGGGAAGCAGGTTAAGCGCTCGCTTTGCAGTCCTGGGGACTGAGGATCAAATCCTGGCCCTGGCCTGTGCAAACCCGTATGCTGAACTGGGGTGTGCTTCCCACACAAAAGACCCCCAGTTCAGTTCTCACACCATTTCAGGCCCTGGTTCAAGGGAGCATGCCTCCCATGCGGAAGGCCCACCAGACCCAGTTCCCGGTGGCCCCCATCCACCTGTGTGAAGTGAAAACATGTCGAAAACTGATTTTGTACAACTATGGAAACTGCTCTGGGCCCTCCTCTGCTTCTGTCTCTCTGTCTCTGTCAAAAACAATAAAATAAATCTTAAAAAAAAAGTGTATTACAAATCCACAGGATCAGATGAGCAGTAAGAATGTGTATCTAAACTCTCAGGAAATAAAAAGAAAGAAGAAAGTACCTACATGGCTCCCAGTCGGGCCACTTTTCTTCTAGTTCTCAGAATTTTTTGAGAATATGCAATTATCTGCACTCATATATTTGAGGGAGAAAGCTGTACTGCTGATAGTTTCAGGACTGTAAATTACTATAATTCCATTTCAGTACGGTAGTTAAATAGTTGAAGTAGGGAAGAGTAAGAAGAGTCAAACTAACATAATAGCAAGAACTATTAAGAATTCAACCATGCTGTTCTTTTTGTGCCTTGTTTATCAAGTACCATCAGACCTTCTTGATACCATGGGCAAGAAGAACCTGGTTGCAAGGGAGAGGGGAGAAAAAGAAAGAAGGCAAGGTCAGCAGCTAAGGAAAAAGTCCACTACAATCTGGCCAGAACTGGATTTTTGGCAACCATGAGGGGATCCATGATGTCACCTTACCACTTTAGGTGAACATTAGCTGATTATAATGATTACAATGCTATTAGCATAGCAGTCAGGAAAAATCTCTACCCCTGTGTCACCATGAAAGTTCTGAGAGCCAAATATACACAAAAACAACCCCCCGTGGGAAGAAGTGGTCAGCAAGGACCAGTCTAGGAATGCCTATAATGCCACCCTTAAATCCTGAATATTCCACCCTTTCATTTTAAATGTAATAAATTCCCAAACCCCACTATTCTTCAGGGCAGCTGCCCTTCTCCAAGCCTGCCCACTCTTGCCATCTTCAGAGTATATTGGCCTACTCTAGTTATATATATATATATATATATATATATATATATATATATATATATATATATATACACTTTTTTTTAAGACTTATTTTTTGGGGGTGCTGGGAAGGCTCAGTGGGTTGAGCACTCGCCTTGCAGCACCGGGGTCCGAGGATCATATCCCAGCCCATGCATAGGCCCATTGGACCCATTTGCTGAACTGGGGTGTGCTTCCCATGTGGGAGGCCCCCAGTTTCATTCCCCCAGGGGCATGCTTCCCCTATGGGAGGCCCCCGGTTCACAGGGGCTTGCTTCCCCTGTAGAAGGCCCCCAGCCTAGTTCCTGCCTGGCATGGCACTATGCCCACCTGTGTGGAATAAAACTATGTCAAAAACTAATCCAGAATTATCCACAGTGATGACAAAGTCAACAAAGACCTGATGACACCAAGAATAACAAGCACAGCCTGAAATGAGCTTGCAAGTGACATCTTCCGTGAGATGATACCAAGGAATTACTGTTAACTTTGTTAGATTCACAGTGGCGCTGTGAATATACAAGAAAACAGCCGTATTTTTTGAGATGCTACCAAAGAATATAGGACTGAAATGACAGATGTTTGAAATTTGCTTTAAAAGACAATAGAAAGAAAAAATTAAATGGAATAGATGAAACAAATTTAGTAATCTTTATTATAGAGATGAATATATGGCGGTTCGCTGTATTAGTCTTTCTATCTACGTGTACATTTAAAAATGCTTATAATAGAAAAGAGCAGGCCCATCTCTGGTCACAGCGCCAGTCCTGCCCTGGGTGAAGCTACTCTTCCACGCAACTCCAGTGTTCCAAACCAGGACCCTGGGAGAGAGACCGGGCTTCCGCAATTAGAGGACATCCCCACCCTCACCCATCAAGATCTTCCATAAGCTCCACTTATATTCC
Organism: Craseonycteris thonglongyai; assembly: GCA_004027555.1. Taxonomy (NCBI): domain Eukaryota; kingdom Metazoa; phylum Chordata; class Mammalia; order Chiroptera; family Craseonycteridae; genus Craseonycteris; species Craseonycteris thonglongyai. The sequence goes on along the minus strand of PVKE010009856.1, from coordinate 12,055 downwards.
AGTGAACTTATTTCCTACATAAAATACAGTGATACCTTGGAATCCAAATACCCCAAAACCCAAACAACTTGGAATCTGAACCAAAAAAATCAAGCAAATTTTGCCTCGGAATCCGAATGCTGCTTTGGAATCAGAACACCAACACATTGTTTGCATGGGACATATCAACTGTACGGCCCATAGCTTTATCCAAAATGTCTTTGAGGACAATGAACTCTGCCTGGAAAAATCTCTGGCCAGAATGTGTTGCTGCAAGGGGCGTAGAGGTTTTGAAGAACCATCTGTTGTTCCTGATACTGAATCTCTGGGCCAGTCTATGGATTTGGAAATCAGTGAAGAAGATGTGAACGAGTTAGTGGACGATCACAGGACTGAGCTGACCACTGAAGAGCTTCAGGACCTCAACCAGAAGCAATAGAAAGAAATCTCAGAAGACATTTCCTCTGGGGAGGAAAAGAGAGACCCTGGAACCATTCCCTCTGGTGAAATCAAGGCCCTTCTTAGCATGTGGTCAAAAAACCAGGCAGCTGTTGAAAAGTGGCATCCCAATAAAGCCCTAGTTGACAGGCGTGTTAAATTGTTTGATGATAACATCATTGAACATTTCAGAAAAGTGCAAAAAAGATCATCAACATCAGACCACTGTGGAACATTGGTTCTCAAAGGCAAACACAACTAGTGACCCCAAGCTCTCTACAAGTGGTACCATAGCAAAGGGCATTAAAAGACAAAGAACACAGACACCCGAATTTATCGTAAAAGATGACTCTTCTTCCTCTTCCATCTCTTAAAGCATCCACATGTGTCATCATCATTATGTTTTAAAAATTGTTTACTTAAATATTATTGTTAATATTTTACCTTAAAATTAATAAAATTTATATTTTACTTTAAATCCAGTGTATTTACTGTTAAAATCATTTTGAAAATTTGAGTTTGTGGCACCCAGGAACAGATTAATTCTGTTTCTTTTATTTAAAAGGGGAAAACTTGTCTTAGAACTCGAACATTTTGGAAGTCGAACAGGGTTCTGAGATGGATTAAGTTCAAATTCCAAGGCATCACTGTAGTAAGTTCTTATGAAGTCAGGGACTTCATCTGAATACTCCTTCTCTACTAAGAATAGTGCTTTGTACACAGTAACTTTTAAAACTGTAAGTTGCTATAATTATTTTTTTAAAAGGTCAGAATGTGTAACAATGTGCAAACCCATTCATGACTACTACTTGGAATTAGCCACCTTTTCTTAACCTAATTTAAGCTCCCCTCCCAGCTCAGCCTGATTCAGAGGCAGCAGGGATGACAGAAAATGGCTAGTCTACTCCACAAGAGAATAAGGCAGTAATTTCTGTTTGATGAGACTCTTAAAACTTGAGAAAATAGTATGAAAATAAAGAGTGGTTGTTATCTCCATGATCAAAATTGAGAAAATTCTCAAAAAGTACCCCAGTAATAAGTAGTACACAGATTTAAAAAATCTCAACAAATTAACTTTGGTTTAACCGATATCTAGTCAGTGAATGCCATTACAAGCTTGTCTGATCTGAAGCCCAGGAAGGCTTTGAATGTGGCCCAATACAAATTTGTAAACACGCTTACAATTTTTTGAGATTCTTTTTTAGTTCATCAGCTATCACTAGCTGGTCCAACCCACAGACCATAGGCTGTATACGGCCCAGGACACTTCTCAATGTGGCCCAACACAAATTTGTAAACTTCCTTAAAACACAAAATTTTTGTGCAAAATTTTTTTTTTTAAGCTCATCATCTATTGTTAGTGTTAGTGTATTTTATGTGTGGCCCAAGACAATTCTTTCAATGTGGCCCAGGGAAGTCGAAAGTTTGAACACCACTGCAAGAACTACCCATCCCTGGGGCTTAAATAAAACTGATACTTGCTCACTAATAATCACATATTGCAACTCACTACCAGATCAGTTAGGAAAACCTGGGTAAGGACACCTCAGAGGAGTCGCCAAGCATGCTGGTTCTTAGAGAGAAAATGTAGAAAAGTTCTTATTTGATTTTGGGGTGTGGTAGGCAGAGAAGCAGACCATTATTGCCTATTAAATTAGGTTTTTGTGGCTTTAATTAATCCAGCAAAATAGTATTTGTGAAGAATAGAAACATAGAATATTTGTAAGAAGAAATGCTGGTTTCTTCAGTTTTGATTTCACACTGCTATAAATTATCCAAACCGTTAATCTGTTATGAATAAGTAGGCAATTATCATTATACTTAGTGGGTACCTAGGATCACATTAAGAGAGAAAATAGAAGGAGAACTGCTGTTCTTAGAGAAGTTTACCATAAAGGCCACTATCAGAGGCAAAACACAGATTAAATAATGAAGATGAACTTGCCAACTGAATGAATTCAGCTTATAGTCTACCAGTAGCACTAACAAGAAACCATCAAACAGGCGTTCTGCAACACTGTGTGATGGGCACTACTAGACTCGGTTTGTTTTTAAACCAGTGTGTAGAACTTGCTGTAGTGTTTCTATGAAATCACCCAATGTTCTCATACTCTACTTTTACACAGGAAACAATTTCCAAATGATTTATTCTTTCTTTTACTTCTAAGCTTTGGTCTTATCTCTGCCCGGCAGTTACGTCCTTTGTATCAAATGTAATTTAGTGCTCTACTATAAAAGGAATAGTGTACAAGTTGCAGCATATAATTGGGAGAAATACTAGAGATTTTAAAAGCATTCAGACAAGGCACATACAAACAAAATGACAATTTATTTGTATTACAACCTGATCTCAAAATGTACTAGCTCAATATTTATTATTTCAAACTACTAACTATATATTTGCCATATACTCATAACATTAAAATGTTTTCTTTATCAATTGTCTCACATCATTAAAATTCTGCTTATTTAGCAAGCATCTATATTCCCCCATAACATCAAAAAGCTTGAGACTCCATGTCTGACAATTCTACTGCAGTAACTCCTGACAATCATGTTTTTCTTTTATAACTTCTTAATTTTCTAGGAATAATAAAACCAAAAATCCTCAAATTATATCGACAATCCCAAAACCCGTATCAGCTCATGCCTAAAAAAGAGGGCACTACATGAAAAAGATTAACATGGAAATATTGACTCTGAAAATTCCAAGTATTTGCTGCTTTTTTTTAATGAAAAATAATGGTGATTTGATTACAAAAATTACCAGACACAAACATTATAACATTCTTAAATGTCTAACATTCTCTGACTATCTCTCTTTTGATTAATTTGATCTTTAAGAAAAGCAAATCCAAGAAGCTCAGCGGGTTAAGCACTTGCTTTGCAGCCCCAGAGCCTGAGGATCAAATCCCAGCCCCGGCCCTTGTGGACCCATATGCTGAACTGAGGTGTGCGCCCAGTTCAGTTATTGCCGGGGCCTATGCGGTTGGCTCCCGGCCCAGTCCCTGCCTTGCACAGCCCCACTCCCACCCGTGGAGTGCAACTATATGGAAAACTAATGCTGTCAACTATGGAGATTGCTCTGGGCCCTCCCACTTCTCTCTGTCTCTGTCTGTCTGTCTCTCTCTCTCTGTCAAAAAACAATAAAATAAATCCTAAAAAAAAGAAAAGAAAAGAAAAACCACCAAATTTTTGTAACACTTTTCTATCTTAAGAATCCAGTCATTTTTAAAAAGCATTGATTTCAACCCATTTTGGGGTACAGTCTTAATGTAAATCACAATGTAGCACTTAGTAATATAAATAAAACTACACGTCATTTTATTCCTGAATTCAATGATGAACCATAGGGCAGAGACAGTAGAATTAAAAAAACAACTATTAAATTAAACAATTAATCAACACTCATAAGCATTTGCTTTGTAACTACAATATCAGCAGCTCTGATTTCAAGAGAGTGTTTATATTTGAAACCTTATATCAAAGGTTTCACATAGCTAGAGATATACCGGTACTGTGCAAATTTATATTTGCTTCCCCGTGATCCTAACAACAGGCACTATGCAGGCACTTGTCTGTTCCTGTGAACCAAAGCAAGCCACCACCAGCTAACCTTTACAACATATCTTGATATTCCACACACAGATCTTCATACTTAAAGTCAAACCATGTATCCCATGCAAATTATGATTTATACCCTCATGAAGAATGTGGTTGCAAAAATCCTTACCAAATATTAATACATTTAATCAGCAATATATATTAAAAAATATACACATTATAACCAAGAAGGTTTTACCTCAGGAATGCAAGGTTAAGTTGAATATTCAACAATTAGTCCATGTAATTCACCATATTAAAAGATTAAAGGAGAAAAACAATATGATAATTTCAAAGCAGAAAAAGCAGCTGACAAAATTTAACACTCAACTCATGATAAAAAGAAATACTCAATCAAATAGGAACATAAGGATACTTCCCTAACCTACAAAGGGCATCTTTGAAAAACCTACGGCTAACATCATAACTAACAACAAAATAGTGAGTGCTTTTCCCCTTAAATTGGGAACAAATAAAGATGTCTACTCTCACTACTTACATTTGACATTGTACCTAAAATCCCAGTTGATGCAATAGGCAAGAAAAAGAAGTGTATAGATTGGAAAGAAATAAAACGCTCTAGCTGAATATGACATAACTGCTTACATAGGAAATTTTACAAAAATAAGCTACTAGAATAAGTAAATGAGCAAGTCACAGAACATAAGGTCAATATACAAAATTCAGTTATATTTCTATGTGCTACAGCAAACAATGGGAAAATGAAATTTTAAATATCTACCTAGCTAGCACCAAAAAACTCCAAAAACTAGGAATAAAGACACACACCTCCACACTAAGAAACTACAACACTTCTGAGAAAAATCAAAGAGTTAACAAAATGGAGAGATATACCATGTTCATGTGTCAGAAGATTCAATATTGTTATGATGTCAATTCTCCTCCAAAATGATCTACAGATTCAATACAAGTACAATCATAATTACATCAAGAGTTACTGTAGAAACTGACAAACCGATTCTAAAATGTATATGGAAATGCGAAGATATCCAAAGCAATATTGAAAAATAGAAGAAAAATAAGGAACAAAGTTGAGAAATTACACTACTTGACTTCAAAACTAACCACAAAGCTACAGTAACAGACAGTGTAATACTAGCATAGCAACAGATAAATAGATCAAAGAAACGGAACAGAGAGCCCAGAAATACATACACACTTATATGGTATTTAATTCTCAACAGAAGTGTCAAAAGCAATCTAATGGTGGCAATATCTTTGCAACAAATCGTACTAAAGTAAGTGGATACCCATAAGGAAAAAATATCTCAATCTTCATCTCATACCACACATACTTATTAATTCAAGGAAAGTTGGGGGATGCCCGGATGGCTCGGCAGGTTGAACACTCACTCTGTAGCTCCAGGGTCCAAGGATCAAAGCCTGGCCCCAGCCCATGCAGACCCATATGCTGAACTGGGGTGTGCCCTCAGTTCAGCTCTTATATCAAAAACTGATGATGTACAAGTATGGAGACTACTCTGGGCCTTGCCCTTCTCTCTCTGCTTCTATTTCTGTCAAAAACAATAAATCTCAAAAAAAATAGCAAAAACTAGAAAAAAAAACCAGATATTTATCAACAGAACTGAGATATAGTCAGAAAACAGAACGGTACTCAGTAATATAAAGGAATAAATTATTATCACAATAGCAACATGGATGAACCTCAAAAATATTAGTCTTAGTAAAAGATACCTTACTCAAATGAGTACGGTACTGTACTTTCTATATGAATCCACTTACATGTTCCATTTGTATGGAATAGGTAAACCAATCAATGGTAGAAACAAAATTATAACAGTGGTTGCCTGGGATTGAAGAACCATCTCCAGGAATGAAAATACTTTCTGGAGTAATGATAATGTTTCATGTCTTGATAGGGGTTTAAATTATACAGGTATATGCACTGTCAAAATTCACTGAATGTGCACCCTTAAGATTGTGCATTTCACTATACACAAATTTTACATTTCCTTAAAGAAAACCATAAATACTGAACTCTGGTTTGTTACACAAGCAGAAATATCCTGAAAAAATACATACTGACATCTGCAACATACTTTGAAAATTAAGATAGATTGGGGAAGCAAAAAATTAAGATAGATTGGGGAAGCCGGGATGGCTCAGAGGGTTAGGCACTCACTTCGCAGCCCCAGGGACCAAGAATCAAATCCCAGCCCGGCCCATGCGGACCCATGTGCTGAACTGGGGCGTGCTTCCCCTGTAGGAGGCCCACAGCCCAGTTCCTGTCCTGTGCAGCCCCCGCCCACCTGTGTGGAAAGAAACCATGTGAAAAAATGATGACGTACAACGATGGAAGCTGCTCTGGGCCCTTCCCCTTCCCTCTGCCTCTTTCTGTCAGAAACAATAAAATAATTCTTTTTAAAAAATTAAGATAGATTAACAAATGGAAAGGACGGATATGTGATAAAATAAATAACTGTAGAGTCTAGATGATGTATATATGAGTTTACACTGTATAATTCTTTCAGTTTTTCTGCACTTTTGAATAGTTGCATAAAAAAAGTTGGGGGGAAAATTTAATTATGAGATACTACATGAATAGTATATACTACATCAATAACAATGGCTGCTACTACCATCATTAACTGATTAGTATGTGTGAAGCACTATGGTGGGTACGCACATATGTTATGTCTAATCCCCACAGCAATCATGCAAGGCAAATTGTACTATCCCCATTTTTCAGCTGAGGAAACTGACACAGAAAGACTAAGGAACTTGTTACAGCTTCATACAGCTACTAAAAGTTAAAGGTAGGATTCTAAACCCAAATCTGATTCCATATGGGCTGCTATTTCCATTACATCACGCTGCCTTCATGAACTCTGAGGACTTGGCCCAATTACTGTATTTTTCCATGTGTAAGACACCCTCATGTATAAGACAACCCCTACTTTTCTAACCCAATATTAAGAAATCAATACACAGGTTACTCCCATGTATAAGATGACCCCCAATTTTTGTTCTAACAATTTTAGATAAAAGTATCATCTTATAAATGGAAAAATATGGTAATTTTTTTATACTGCCATGGAATTTTGTAGTATGGACTTAGAGCAGTGGAAATAGTAAGAACTTTGGAAATCAATGACACTGTTATTCCAGTGTATGAGATAGGCTATAACATGGCTGCCATTATTCTTGTCTCCTGTCAATGATATGAGTGTTATGACTGTGTTTTACGATAACAAGATATAAATGCCAGAACCATGACACATTTTCGCAAACAAAATTATTTACCTCATTTCTCGTTCTTCATGTTGAGCGATAAGATTGCTATAAAAATTCTCCAGTGTCACTTTGGTCATTGTCACTCTTTCCTTTGTGTGATTACTCATGGACGAGCAAGGTGTTGAACCTGTCATTGCCATGGCTGCTAGAAACAAAGAAAAGAAGAGATACTAGTTTTGGAGTTAAAGAGTCTACCAATTATGTGCACTCCTACCCTACTGGCAGGAATGTAAATTGGCACAACTTTTCTGGAGGACAAACAAGTAATATATAACAAAAGCCAGGCAAACAGAATAGTTGGTGAAAATAAGTATATATTAATGTCCTATGACTCAGAAATACCATCCATAAGTAATTGTCACACAGGCTCTTAAGGGGACATTCACAAGGATATATATTACAAAGGATGTTCACTATGACATCCTTTTTTTTTATGGGAAGTTAGAGACAATTCAGTAAGGAGATAAAACGTTGTGAATACATACAAAGAAATACCATGCAGCACTCAGAAACAACTCTACCTGTACCTAAAACTGACATAAATATATCTTTAAAACAGTGTTGTATTTTTTAAAAAGGAAAAAAGGATGATCATAATACCATCTGTGTAAAGTCAGGGTATATAATATAAGCACAGTACAATTCTTTACCTTCTAGGAAGCTCTTCTGGAGAAATCAAAGACACATAAGGATTCGTACACAAGAGGGTTCAATACAGCATTGTAAACAAAGGAAAACAAAGAAATAACTTGAATATGTACAACAGAACTGATTAAATTATGGAAGTCTTATAATAAGATTATAAGCAGACAATTTAAATATGTTCAAATGTTTAATGGCAGGGGAAATGTTTCCAATCCAAGTAAAAAGAATAGGTTACAAAACAGAATGTGTACCATGATCTCAATTTTGTTTATGTGTTTATTATATGTGCACAGAATTATTAGAAATATATACATAAAGATGTCATTAGCAGCTTAACTTTAGGCATTGGGAATACAATAGATCATTTTATTCTTGTTTATACTTCCCACTTTGTCTATATTTTCTACAATGAGCATGTACTATTAGCATTTTTTAAGTTACTAATAACTTAAATTTACAATTTCTATAGTTTGAAAATATCTATAACTAAAATTCTCATCTATAGGTATACATGTACTCTGATGTTTCTTACGGTATTTCATAAATGTTTGCTATTTACATTTATAAGTTATTAATAAAATAAAGACCTATGATGGAAACAATATTACAAAGAAAAAACCTGAATCATAATCTTAATGATGGAAGATACCTGAAAAACAAGGGATCTTAACTTTCTAGTTTTACATATGAGAAATCTGATAACAAAAGGATTTAAATAGCTTACAGAGTACTTTTTCCTGAATTTTAATCTCACTTTTCCCCAAAATTTTTGTCAATCTATTATTGTCACACTTGGCCAGACCACACACCAACCTTGACTTGCTCCAGCATGGGCAATAATGCTCAGTATTTTATCCTTGTCATACCTTCCTCCCATACAAGCTGCCTCTAAGTCTGTTTTTTCATCCCAAAATAACGCTAACTAAAAATCAGTAGGGGCCAAGGTGCATTTTTAAAGAGTGGATTTTATGAAAAGTTTTCTCAAGGTTCTCTTGTTTTGTAGATTAAACTAAGACTTTCAAGGAATGTGCAAACATTTGTTATTACTAAGAAAAAAGTTAACATTAAACAATTTTATAAAGTGGTACTCAGAAAAATACAGAGAATAATCCTCTCAGAACAGAGCTTCAAAATCAAGGCTTTACTTCAGAGTCAAACATTTTGACTCATTATGTGCCAAAATACTCAGTAACCATAAATTCAAGACATTTAACTCAGCTCTCCTCTGTCATAAAATGTTATTTTTTATGCACAGTTTATGCTGATACCAAAACAAACTCAAGTGTTTTTAGGATATCAGAATTTTTTTTTAAACCTGTTTCGTTTATAAAGTTTGGGTGTGGTTCCTTATTTGTCAGCCCGTACCCTCTCCACCCACAATGAAAACCACATTGCACTCTAAGTTTGGTGAAGAAATTTTCAAACCAGATATAAAAACACGTCTGAAGCAAGTGAGCACTTTGTACTCCTCCCTTGTCTGAAAATTTCTGGAGATCCTTTATACATTTTAACAACTGAAATTACTTCAACTTAAAAATACAACTAGAAAGAGTTCAAGCCTGAGACAAATAGTACCTTCCATATAATATGTAGATAACAGGTGAGTAAGGAAGAAGTAGCATCAAATATATAGTGATGGAAAGACAACTGACTGACTCTGGGTGGTGAGCACACAATGTAATACATAGATGTAATGTGGGTATGTAATTTTTACCAACCAAAGTCACCCAATAAATTTAACAATTAAAACAATCGGAAAAATAAATACGTTGATAATAAATGTAAGTTCAGCAAGTTAATAACTTTTCAATTGCCAATAAAGCCATAGGAACAAAATTATATTTACATGGATGGGTATATAAAAACTGGGGGGGGGGGGAGGAGTTTTGACCCATTTAAGTCGCTGGCATGACTTCCTAAACTTTTTAAAAGATCAACAGATTAAGTACACTCAAAGATGCTCATATATCAAGCCAACAAATTTTCCAGCAGAATGGTATTCAACCTTCACATACAGTCTCTAATGTAAGGTAAAAGCTGCACTGGCCTTCCCTCTAACTTTTCTTCAAAACCTCCTCCTCCACTCATAAAAGCATTAGCCTAATCCTAATAACCTTTCACCAAAAGATACAATTACTCTTGTCACATAGTAATTTATAAGTTACTGGATCAACCAAGTACTTTATAAGACAGGGATTTCCATCATGTTTTTGGTAATTCAAGCCTTCACCCCCTGACCTACAGGCCATTGGAGGTTTTTGCCCTATTTGTTTCATTCACCAATTATGCAGAATTAGGGAGTAACAGATAAGAAATTCTTAAAAGTTTAAAAATTTTAACAAAAGAATGTGATCCTTCTAAATCAGGGGTGGATACTGCAAACATAAAAGGAGAGCAAATGAAAACCATTGTTTTATTCAACCTAGATAGTTATGCATGGTTGACTGATTTTACATGGTACTGTTGTCTCTATAAATACCCCTCCTCTTACCAATTCTTTACTTCTTTGTGACCAACAATCTAATACCTTTCATTTGCACAATGCAACATTCAGACTAAGACTATTCCTTAAGAGTCATCTATCTAATTTCTCCTACTAAACTGTAAGCCACTGGAAAGCAAACACCCTGTCTTATACTTTTAATATCCTTCCCCCATCTCATGCACAATGCTATCTATGCACTTAGTGAGCACCTCATAAAAAGTTTTACTAGGTAAACACTCATTGTGAATGCCCATTACTAGGAGTTACTAGGAGTTGAGAATATATATATATATATATATATATATATATATATGATGGGGATAGGGTTGGACATAGAATGGTTTTCTATATAGAGCTGGAGGGCTGGGTTCTCTTCTTATGAGGAAGCTGATTATCTAATGTTTGGGGTGGGAGAGTGGGAGCCTGTTACTGTGGCTTATATTTAGGGAAACCACATCTACTGTCCGGCTAATTCTAACTCAGAGCCAAGGTGAGCTGAAAGAGAGCGGAAGCACAGGGTCTATCGACTTCACTGCAACTTTCCTCTGCACATTTCAAAAATAAGTTTCTCTTTGTCTTTTAGTCAACTCAAAGTGCAACTGATCTACTAGCTGTTCTGTACACTTTCTGACACAGACTTCCTCTAAGTCATTATTGACTCCTTTTTCACTCTCTTCTTTAAAAAAGAAAGAAAGAAAAGGAAGGAAAGCAAGGAAAGGAAGGAAAGGAAGGAAAGGAAGGGAAGAAAGAAAAAAAAAGAAAAGAAAGAAAAAGCCTTCTCTATATATTCCTGTGATTTTAAGATTACTGAAGCCCAGTACCCTAAGACTAACCATGGGGAAGGAAGCGGACTGGAAGGTACCACACCCCAAGGTGGGCTTTCGCCATCTCTGCCTCACACAACAGCTCTGGGGTTCTTAGACCCCAGAAACAAGGGGTGGGGGTGGGGGGTGGGAGAAGAAAAGACGGTGGAAATTGGTAATGGGCAAGATCCCGAAGGAGACTGAGAGGTGGCAGCGAGTAGACAAAGCTGGCAACACGGAAAGAAGAGAGCCTGACTCCCCACCCCAACTGCACACGAAGAGAAAGGACGGGGTGGGAAGCCTGGGGCTGGCAACTGTGGAGAAGACCGACAAGGAGCCTCTGTAGATCGGGAAGACGGGGGCCGTCGGAAGGCTGAAGAGAGAGGCCGAGAGACGGCGAAGACAGGGCTTGAAAGAGGGCGCAGGTGGGAAGGGAAGAGTCCCAAAGAGTCGAGGAAAACCGAGGTGAAGGGAAAAGCCTGGGATGGATGAAGGCAGAGGCAGCAAGACACTCACCAGAGCCCCGAGGGAGGCAGGACTAGGGGCGGCGGAGAGCCGCAGACGTGGGGTGGGCCAGCGGTCTCAGGGTGCAGACAGGAGAAGGCCCAGCGGCAGCAGCCGGCCGGCAAGAGGGGAGGGGGCAGTTGAGGGGCTCTGGAGTTGCGAACGAGGGGCGATAGCCAGACAGGACAACAGGAAGCGCCCCAACTGCCGGAAAGGACGGCAACGCGGAGGGGCCAAGGTAGCCCGGTCCCCCGCCGCGGAGAGGGGCTGGCACAGCGGCCAGGGGCCGAGACTGCGCAAGCGTGACTTCCCAGAGACGCGG
>PVKE010009855.1:0-43822 GCA_004027555.1 Craseonycteris thonglongyai | reverse complement strand
CCAGGTAAACACCAAACCATTGAGTGTGTCCATAATGCTGGTGCCCTCTCCCACCTCCCCTCCCTCTCTCCCTCCCCCCTCCTCCCCCTCTTTGTTTTCTAAGAAGTACTAAGAAAGAAAGAAAGAAAAAAAAAATACAGTGGAAACAGATTAAATACAAATTTTATAGTCTGAGAATTAGAAGGAATTACTTCAATGGTGTCTAATCTCCAACCCTGCTATCTTTGACAAATGAGTCCCTAGTCTTTTTGAACACTTCCAAAGACGAGGAATTTATGATCTTTAAAATAAAGAGGGATGGGAGGGGGGGCAGTGCCGCCGCATCAAGTTGTTTGTCAAAATGATATTCAGGATGCTGCAGGGAGAGATACAATGTGGCAAAACCAAGAGAGTAGAGAGCTTGAACTCACCACACAGTCACTGTGGCACGGGGTAAGTGATTTAATTTCTCTGAGCCCCAGAAAGGCTCTTTGTCTCTCAAAAGGGTTCAGTAGCCGACACAGTTTATCATATGATGTTCGTGAAGCCATTCTATAAATGTTAAAGGCTTATGTGAAATAATGTGGCTATTACTGTTTTATATCCCTCTAACCCATGAGCTTCTGGGAGAAAACCATTTTCCAATTTGCTTTGTGTCTTCTGCATTAAACACAGTGCCTTGCACATAGTAGGTGCTCAGTTAACATGTGTTGAATAAGCAAGTGAATGAGTGGATAAATGACTGAGTCATGAGGGAGAGGGGTACCCACAGAGGAGATGTGCAGACTAAAATGTCAGCCACCTCTCTGTATGAAGAGCAGATGAAGGTGCAGAGGAGACAAAAGGCACCAAACTGCCTCTGGGATGTTGCACAAGGCAGACTTCAAAGGGTACATGGGACAAAAAGAGAGGACAGGACGTCGGGGCAGTTTGGTACAAGGAAGTCATCCCCAGACTCCTCTGTATTTATGCTGGTCAGTCTATGTGCCTGCCTTCCTAAGGATCCCAGGGTTCAGTGTCGGGTAGTGTGCTCATAACTCAGCTCTGCCACCCACCATGAGATCGCTCAGGCTAGAGTTTCAATGTGGCCTTGTCACTTTACCCCTGTGTGATCCTGAACAAGCTATTTGCCGTGTTGTGCTGTGTGTAACACACACTTTTTTTGACCCATATTAAAAAGCACCTTCTGTGGAACCCGGAAGTGTGAAACAGTTTAAAGCAGCCCTGCTCTGGTTAAAAGAATTCCACCCCCTCTTCTTTCCTCTTGTCACCACAGAGCTCACTGACACCTTCAAGGCTCTGTGAACATGGGAGTCATTGTCAATAATGGGGTTTCCCCAAGCTCCTGGAGAATGTCTATCTGGAACCCCTAGACCGCTGGGAAGAGGGAGGTGTTGAGCTTGATGGATGAGTGGTGTTTCCCAGATAGGGAGCAAAGAGGGAGAACATTTTTTTTGGGGGGGGGGGAGGCCGGCAGGGGTAGAAGGCAGAAGAGAGTCCAAGGAAAGAAGATAGAGGAGACACAAGTGGGTCCTTTGAGAGGACAGGATGATCAGTTTTTGGAGAACATGGGGAGCTGATGGGACAGGTAGACCAGAGTGTTGGGTGAAAGACGGCAATGGATGGGCCACAGGGACAGTGTAAGACACAAAGCCGTCATGTGAGGCTTGGATGTTACTCATCCATCAGAGCTCGGGGCAAGGAGCTCTTCCATGAAGCTATCACAGAGCTCATGACCAGGGAACTGTCCCCTGTGGACGTCCCAGCACAATATAGCCTAAGACTTAAAAGGTCTTTGAAATTCAGGTTACGACCCACTCATAAACTGAAATCAATTCAGTGGCTGATGCCTGCATTTAAAAGATGACATAAAAAAGAACAGAAACTGTCAGAGCATGCCACATGCAATCAGGGTAAGTATTCTTTTGCAAAAATTATTTTAGACACACACACACACACACAGAGTCACTTGCATATATGCGTGGTCACTGGGCAAAATATATTCTCCAATGTGACTGATGTTCAACATTTTTGATAACAGCAGCTCTAAGAGACTTAGCCTTCTAGAGTCTAAGCCCATGTCTTACCTTTCCCGATCAAATAAATGGAGAGGATTAACTCGTGTTGTGCTCTCTTCAGAACAAGCTTGGGTTTAGGAATCAGGCAAAGCTGAGTTCCAAATACAGTCCCATTACTTTAGCTGTATAACTTAGAGAAGATCTCTAAATTTTGATCATTTTTTTTCCTTATGAGATAGATGGGAAAATTCAACAGATCACTGACTTGCCAACACTAAACAAGGTTTGTACCATTTAGAAAAAGAAGTCCATGCAGAAGTTACCAGCCTGTGGAAGGGCTCTAAAATATCTGTTTATCCATTCCTCCAACTACTGACCCAAGGCGTATTTTAACACCTATTATGTGCCAGTCACTCTATTAGTCACAGAACAACCTCAACAGACCTGGTACATGATCTCATAGAACTCTAAATTTAGGAAGAGAATTAAAATATTTAACACACCAATCCAAATCATACAAAGTACTATTACACAAAGAAACAGGAGAGGGGACAGAAGAGCAAAGAGGAGAACTCAGAGAAAAAAAGAGCTTTGTGTGACAAGGCAAGATTTATGCTAAGGCCAAAATGATGTGAAGGAGTCAGCCATGGCAGATGTGGAGAAGGAAAGAGGAGAACTTATCCAAGCTAAGATCAGCATGGCATATGCAAAGGGCCTGTGGTTCAAGTCAACAAGTTTCAAGCAACAGAAAGGAGCCACTTTCTGTGGCTCTCTATGTGGCTAATAAAGATTAAGAGCAGGGATAACCGTGGTAAAACATTAAGCGTGAGACTGCTATAACCAGAGGGATCATAACGGAGTGGCTGCTGTGGATAGAATAGATGGGGAGGAGATGCTTGCGAGCAGAAAGGCGTTTGGGAGGTGACTGGAAAACTGCTGAGCCTTGAAGAGGGGATGGATGGGCAGGGGTGAAGGTGAGGGGGCTGGAAACAGGCTACAGCCTCTAGGAGAAGACATTTATATACCAAGATGAGGCATTAAATGAGGTGCCTACTATAAAGTTGCTCTGAAATTTTAGGAAGCACCACACAAAAGCAGCATTTACACAGTACTCACAGGGGCTGTCAGAAGGGTGAGTTAATAAACAGCTTCTCAGCTCTCTGTCACCCTAGAGTGCTTTACTGACACCAAACATGAGTTCCCTGCATCCTTGGGGACCACGCAAAACACTCCCCAAACCTGAGATCTCCCTGTTGCAAAGTTCCTTCTGCCAATGGAGCTCAGAGGTACTGTGCAGCCGCTTCCGGCCTCGGAGAACAGATGTTAATCACCTGTTTTACTTCCCCAATTGATGATGAAATGAGCTCATGGTCGCTACGCTTTAGCTACCCATGGGATTGAAGAGCCAGGTGCCTGCCTTCCCAAGGATCCCAGGGTTCCGTGTCGAGTAGTGTGCTCATGACTCAGCTCTGCCACCCACCATGAGATCGCTCAGGCTAGAGTTTCAATGTGGCCTTGTCACTTTACCCCTGGTGTGATCCTGAACAAGCTATTTGCCATGTTGTGTTGCGTATAACACACACTTTTTTTGACCCATATTTGTGAGAGAAAAATAAGGATGTGCATTATACGTGGATAGCACTAATTCCGTATCTATAAAAATGTTTTTATTTCTTTTATTTATGCTTATGAGTTAAAAGTGTAACTCTAGAAATCTGTAATGATAACTGTATGCAAAATAATGTTAAAAATAAATGCTAAATTCTTTTATAATACAAAAAAACAAGTCTTTAAATATAAACAAATAAAAATTTAAATAAAAAAATTAAAATGGGGGAAGCCGGGATGGCTCAGTGGGTTAGGCGCTCACTTTGCAGCCCCGAGGACCGAGGATCGAATCCTGGCCCCGGCCTGTGAGGACACATTTACTGAACTGGGGAGTTCCCCCAGTTCGGTTCTCACCAGGGTGAAGACCCCGGCCCAGTTCCTGCCCTGTGCAGCCCCGCCCACCTGTGGAATCAAACTATGTGGAAAAACCGATTATGTGCAGCTATGGAGACTGCTCTGGGCCCTCCCCCTTCTCTCTGTCTCTCTCTCTCTCTCTCTCTCTGTCAAAAAACAATAAATAAATCTTAAAAAAAAAAAATTAAAACGGGGGGCAGGGGGAGCTAAATAGATGGAAATGGAAGGAAAGCTGACTCTGTGTGGTCAACCCATATTGTAACACATAGATGAAGTACTATAGTGTTGCACATCTGGAACCTATGTAATTTTTACTAACCAATGTCACCCTAATAAATTTAGCAATTAAAAATAAATAGATAAAAGATGTTTTTGTTTGTTTGTTTGTTTTTTCCTGAAAGTTCGGGCCAAAAATGTGGGTGTGCATTATCCACAGGAGGGCATTATACACGGCAAAATATGGTAAGCCATCCTTGCTTCGGTTTCCTGCTTTGTAAAGTGGAGGCAATATTAGCATATAACTCCTAAGGTCATCATGATGTGTAAACGGCGTAATTCACAGGAAGTTTGCAGAACAGTGGTCATCACTAAGTACAGGCCAGGGGTCATCACCTCATCCGAAGAAGCAGCCCACTGTTTTCTAGCCAACGCTTCCATCCCCCTTCCCCTCAGGGTTGGTTACAAATGGCTCACTGAGATAATGGCTAGGACAGCAATGGAGCTGTCCTAGAAACTCAACAGAAGTCCCTTCCTCCACTTGCTCTCAGTAAAGGCCCCATTCTCCCTGAGGCACTCTGCTCTACGATCCTGGGTAACAGGAAGGTTTAGCCCACTGGCCCTAGTCAGAGAAACCGTGAGCCCTCCCTACATGTCACTGTGGTCCACCGTGGCTTGGTGATGCCATTTCTCTTTCCTTCTCCCACCCTAGGTCCTGAACAGAAGCAGAAGAACAAAGACAAGATTGATTTTGCATCACCTCACCAAAAGCATCCTTGCTCAGGGTCACGATGAGGACTGACTTCTCACAAAGAAAGAACTGGGACCAATGTTAATGAATTTTAGAAAGTCCAAAGAAAAAACTGCACATATAAAATGATGGCATCGTAGATAAGCACACAGATACAGACCAGAGGGTCCATGATAATATCCAAATAGTCAATACGATGTGGTAGAGGGGAACTTGAGCATATTGGTGTGGAAGAGTGTGCAGCCTCCCTGCCCCCTGAGAATATAAGACACATTTTGTAAATGAATAAATATGGTAGTGCTTACCAAGATTACACATGTGTGGTGTGCACCTACTGGTGCAGAGATAATGTTTTTAGGCATCTGTCTTAAAGAAACAGTCTCACACTTTGCAAGCTGTGTGTGTGTGTGTGTATGCGTGCACACAAAGAGGTTTACTGACATATTTTAAGCACAGAAAAATTTGAGATAATGATCAAGAACTGGGCGTAGTAAAGTCAATGTTGGTGCAATTTGTATGTTCATAGTCTGGGATCCTACACAACTTTTCAAATGAATAAGAGGTGTGTGGGCTGACATGAACAGAGGCTTTTCCTACATTATTTGGTAAACTATTAAATTGCTGCAGAATGACAGTGTGGCTGAGATGGCCTGTTAGTGTATATCTGGATTCAAATTATACACTCACACACATACACGCATTTTATACACACATATCACACACACATACATTCCATATTACGTATACACTGAACATTGGAAAATGCTAGAAGAATATAAATCAAAATATTACAAAGACTTAGCCTTTGAATCCTGATAGTAGGATAGAATGGAGAGACAAAGGTAGGACCTTTAGTTATTGCTTTATTCAGACTTCATTCCTCCCTTCCATTCATTACAAAGAACATGTATTTATTTCATAACAATACAATTAAGAACACCCAATATCCATTCAGCCATCCCGTTTGTCATCCCTTGATAAAGCGACACATTTGTCATTTTAAATTCCTTGAGCTTCCATGCACAATATTCAGGGAAGGGAAACATACATTTAAAGAGGGATAAGAAAAATTGGAATTAAAATGCATCGGGTTTCTGCTATGTATCCAACACAGTGCTGAGCACTGTGACATGATTGAATTCTTGTTCCTCAGGTGACATCAGCATGATGTCCACAGTACTTGAGAACATCTAGAGCACAGACACTCACTAGAAAGACGGGATGGCAGCCATACTACTGGGGCAGCATTCTAAAGCCACCCTATTCCTGGACCAGTGGTAACTTCAGGAGGGGCTGGGATTGCCAGGCAGCAGAAGGGCATTGGGCAGGGTGTGGGGAGGGGGCTCAAGGCTGCCCGCTACTGACCAGCCAGCACAGAAGAGCCTTACGATTGAACCAAGCACACAGCCACACAGGTGTGCATCGTCTGAATGTCACACCTGCTCAGTACGATGCTCTCAGGATCTGAGGATCCAAGCAGTTTGTCACTTGGTAATGGGACATTCTCCCTCTGCTCTCCACATCGGCCTGCTACCATGTACAGGTCCAAGCGAAAAAGCAGGCCAACGCGGCTCAAGTGGGATGAAGCAGCTGGCATTTATAGGAAAAGTCTACGTGCAGAATATACAGATGGGATGAGCCCTTGGTCAGGTCATTTCAAAGGGCTCTGGGACTACTGCCCAGCCTTTGAGTACCTGCCAGTCTTCATTCAAGGCATGGGTGTGCCCAGCTCACCCCATAAAAGGGAGAACCTCGTGGCTCTCTCCCAGACGTCACCCAAGGCAACAAAACACAAATTTGACTTGAGCTGCTACTGTTAGGTCCCTTGTAATGTGCCAGCAGGATGGTCCCTTTTCTGTCCAGGGAAGGAAGGCCGGCACTCAGGGACCACGGTGCCCCCAGGACAGCTGCTGGCATCCACCACCGTGTGGTCAGTGCCACCTGGATTCTGCCTGGAGTCAAGAAACATGTGCCTTATCTGTTCATCCAGCCGTGGCTTCTTCCTCTTCCTGCCTTTGTTGGATGTAAGGGTGCTGACACACAGTATCAAACGAAGTGCTTTGTTTTAGTTTAGGTTGGACTTCGTTGTACAGCCGCCTCAGAGGAACATGTGAAAACAGTAACTGTGCTCAGATGAAAACAGGAGACATGAAGGCATGGATTAGCCGGGCGGCTAAGAGTTCTGCCCAGGGCCACGCAGCCAGGGAGCTGAGCAGCCGGCTCAAGTCAAGTCGGCTCTCCTCCACTCCACCCGGCTGCCCTGCAAGGAGGACTGGGGCTCGTTTCTCACGCACCTACCACCTGCCCTCCCTGGATTTCTTTTTGTGCTTCCCTAGGCTAGAGTTGCGATTTCAGAAAATAAGGTCTAAGCTTTGTTACTGTTTGAATAGGACTCTACTTGAAAGGAAACACAAGAAAAAGACTCATCTTTAGGTCAAGATGTGGAGGTAGGTTTGAAAATGCGCAGGCTCCAGAGCAGCGGTCCCCAACACTTTTGGCATCAGGGACCAGTTTTGTGGAAGACAATTTTTCCATGGACAGGGTGGGGGTGGGGGGCTGGTTTCAAGATGATTCAAGTACCAGAGGCAGCTTAATTGTCCCCGGCCATTCACTGATAGGGTTTTAATATGAGTCTGCAAGCGATTGATTATGGTCTCTACATTCAAACCTGCCTGTGAACGTGCATCTGGATTTGCAGCGGCTCCCCAGCACTAGCATCACCACCTCAGCTTCACCTCAGATCATCAGGCACCAGATGCTCATAAGGAGCACACAACCTAGATCCCTCACATACACAGGTCACAACAGGGTTCCTGCTCCTGTGAGCATCGAATGCCACTGCTGATCTGACAGGAGGCGGAGCTCCGGTGATAAGGTGATTGATGGGGAGCAGCTATAAATACAGATGAAGCTTTGCTCCCTTGCCCACTGCTCACCACCTGCTGTGTGGCCTGGTTCCTCATAGGCCTGGGAACCCCTGCTCTAAAGAAGCCCCAGTGGGAGAGATGGCCAAGAGCACGTAAAAAGTGTCCCAAACTTCACACAAGATTTGAATTTTGCGTCATTTGTGCGGTAAAGTGTTGCCAAAGAAAGAAAAAAGACATTGTGACAGCTAACAGTTCAGGGCTATTAAAAATGGAGCGCTACAAGAAAGAACAACGCGTTTTCATGATTAAGCAATGAAAATTTACAATTTTTAATTATAAACCTGTGATTTCTATCAAAAGTATTTCTTGCGTGAATTTTGGGACACCCTTTACTTCATGGAAGGTTGTCTGGAGTGCCCTCAGGAACCAGCACAATTCTGTACCCTGTGCCATGCCCATCACACAAGGGTCAGGTATCTGCAGCCCTCCCACTATGAGAGGAACTCAGAAAGGCTTTGCAGGCAATGACAATGGACAGCAGCGGAAGTGGCTAGGCTGTGTGCGGCCTTTGAGGAGTATGGGACCTGGAGGGGCGCGATTCCCAATGAAGTGGGCCATCAGCATGGCCCTCTGTGGGCACGACAGCAGAGGCTCCAGCCAGCTGGCTGCAGCTCTGCCCCAGCCTTGCGGTGTGGCCGCGATCTAGGACTATGCAAGCTTCAGATCTGGTTTCCTAAGCCCCACCATCACTTCTTCCTCTGGGAGATTACTGCATTGTCAAGGACAGCGATCGGCCTTCCTCACCTCTATTCTGGGGTCTAGCCTGGCTTCTGGCACAACGCAAAAACTCTGAAGACTGATGGCATGAGTAGTAATAACAGCAAAGTGTACTGAAAGTTTACTGTGTCCCAGATAGCTTATGTGTGTCATCTCATGTAAGTTTTCTCACGACAACACAAGGTAGAATACTAGTATCATGTCCCTTTAACAGAAGAGATACATATGACACGTCCATGGTCACAGAGCCAGTAATGCTGGATAGTAAACTTAATTTCTGTATCATTCTGCCTTCTGAATGCAGACTCTTTATCAACATGTTGCTGCCTTCCAGTTTGGGGAAGGAAGGGTGAAAGAATGGAAGGGAAGAAGAGAGGAAAGGAGGAAGGAAGGAAGGGATGGATGGAGGGAGGGAAGGAGGGAGGGAGGAAGGGATGAAGGAGTGGATGGAGGAAGGTCAAATAAGATAATGGCAGTGACCTGCCTTCCCCACCTGCTTCCCCACTCTGAAGATGTTAGCTATTCTCCATCTGGAGCTTGGTAGAGGCTAGGGGGGGTGGGATCATAAAAATGGATTCGCGAGGAAAGACTTTTGAAGGAAAGAAGAATGTAGAGTTCAGAGCTCCAGGGCTGGGCCAGGCAGGGGAGTGCATACATGTCAGAAGCGGGATGTCCAGACCAAACTTGTAACCCATCGTCATCATCAGTATCGGAATAACAACATGAAGAAAAAGCCGAAAGGTGCGTCTGTGGCATTGATGTACAGCAGGGCTCTCCAAACTTTTCAGCCCGCGGGCCGCGTTAACAATCAAACAGCAGTTTGGGGGCCGACTACACACTCGAGGTCCAAATAAAAAAAAAATCAAAACATAGATGTTGTTTTTAATTATTTATTTAATATTATTTTATTCAGATGAAAAGCTCTCCATGGCCGGATGAGAAGGCCTCGCGGGCCGCATCCGGCCCACGGGCCGTAGTTTGGAGACCCCTGATTCTACAGGAAAATAGACGATCTCCATCTCTAAGCATGCTGGAACTATAAACATAATAAAGACAAATAGAAACACATTCTGTATGTTCTCGAATGAGGGCTGTCTGGAAGAAATCCAGCCATCCATGCCTCTATTTTTCATATGACATGGCTGCAGATTTTCTGGACAGCCTTTGTCCAAATCGACGGTCCCCCAGCAGAATAAAGGGAATGCATCTTTGCAATAGTGTGCATGAGAAAGAGTGATGGGTTTCGTCATTAACAATTCCAGTTTGAGCCAGCAAGAGCTGAAAAATATAAACGTGATCTCAAGCTGCATCCACAGAAACAGAGGAGCTGAGGAAAGGGGGCAAAACCCTTGTTTCACTCATCACAGAAGCGCGCATTCCCACCTTGAGGAAAAGGAGTGTCAGGTCTGGTGTTACACTCCGGGAAATGAAAAATCCAATTCTCCAACTAGACGGCAGTGACCAAAACCATAAATGTCTGAAAAATACGTCACACGAGACTAGTTGAAAAAATTGAAAGTGTGTGATTTCCAAAAGTTTACAGGGTGCCTTTTTTCCTATTGTCAGATTTCCTCAGAGTGGCCTTGGAGAAGAGAGATCAAATTTATTTTCTTTGTGGACACGGAAGGCCAAGGGAACAACCTTCAAGTCAAATAACAAAAAACCTTCTAATAATAGTATCGGTAATGAGTAGTGAGAAGACCATCCAGGGAGGTAATCAAGACACTGAAGACATGTTGGACCACAAAATTCTGATGCTCCTAAAAACTCTAATTCTAATAATGCCAACCCCCCCCTTTTTTTCATCTCCCATCACTATTAAAGCATCAGAGAAGATAAACTGATAACCCAACAGAGAGGTTAGCCAAAAATTCAAAATGGCTTAGCCCACAAGACATTGTCTGGGTGCCTTTTTCCAGCTCCCCAACATGCCCCCCGGAAGGTGGGACACACTATGGATGACTCACCTTTCTTCTCAAAGTCCCCTTTCTCGTCCCCTGGCCGGCTCAGGCTGTCCAGGGTGTGGGTGGCCTGGCTGCTGAACTCATCGTCACGGGAGACATGGTTGGCCCGCCGGGGTGGCTCGTCTTCCTCCTCATAGTCATAGTCATCGAGGATGGGGGTCTCCCGAATGGGCACACCAATGACGGAGTTGTGGGCCTGCAGCCGCGAGGCACGGAAGCTTTCCCGGGCCTGGGGCCCCAGCAGCACCGATGGGATGTAGTGGATCTCGTGCGTGGCTTCGGTGCTTGCGCTCTTCTGGGGGATGCGGCGACGCTTCTGCCAGCGCCGCTGGGCGTACAGCGCCACGGTGAACACCAGCAGCAACAGCAGCAGAGCTATGAGGCCGCCCTGGAGCAGGAAGGAAGGAGGACAGGTGAATGGGCCGCTAGTCTTTGGCCTAGACGGGGTGTTGCTGTCTAGCACACTCAGCCCAGATCCCTGGGCGTGGCTCCTAAAGCCTTAGAAACCAGCAGCCACAGCTTTGAAGCCAGAGACACTGTTTCCCAGCCTGGCTTTCTCACCAACACACTGTGTGACCTTGGGCAAATATCTTGACTTCTCTGCTCTTTGCTTTTTGCATGTAGGAGGATGAGAAAGAATCCTGGCCTTTCCTCCCCGATAAGGTTGCCAGAGGAGCAAATGAGATCGATCATGCTCTGGCCAGAGCAATGCTGACTGCTGAATGCTGGGAAGAGTCAGGGCAGTGGTTTCACACAAGTGAGTGTCTGAGCCCTGACTCTGCCTCCCACCAGCTGAATGACCCCAGGACATTTGCTCACACTTTCTCTGCCATGCTTTCTCCTTTCTAGATGGGGTCCATTGAGGGCTCAAGAGATAGCCTTTCTTCCACCCTGCTGCAAATGTCAGCATTATTAAGACAAACATAACTTCTGCATGTTTGTGTTATATTTCCTTCATTATCAAAACACTATGTTTTAAAGTTTGATTCCTAACAAGGGGCCTAGGACAAAGATGTTTCATAAATATTGCTTGAATGAATAAAAAAATAAAAAAGTACCTTTCTAAGGCTCCTGTAATCCAAAGTTTAAGATAAAACAAAAGTTTATTTTACTGTTATACATCCAACAGGTAAATATTTGATTGAGTCAGAGTGCTGCACATTAAATTGGAAGATGCTGACATGTTTATAAACATATCTTCTATGATTTATGAGATTCATCAAATACACCCTGCTCTGTGAGCTCCTTAAGGGCAGGACTATTGTCAAAAATACATCTGTACTCCCCACAATACTTGTTGAGGGCTTGAGGCAGAAAGTTTGCTTCTCCCTGGTCTCCCTTCATTTGCTCGGTGTCAGAAACATCTCTGATGAACAGGGCTAGGCCTTCTCATTTATCTTGCTTTTCTTCAGTATAGAGTAGACTCTCAGTTAACCATCACCCATGGGGATTGGTAGATGCTGGATAAATGTAAGTAGACTCTCTTGTTAAACCAGAATTCAGCGACTGGTACTCTCAAGCAACCGGCCAGTTGGTTGAGTTCTGGTTAATGGAGAGTCTACTGGAGTTCATTGTACCTTATGGCTGGGAGATTAGAGGCCACTTCGTTGAGCCCTTCTGTAATACTTAGAATCTAGAGTAGGGAAGGATCATCCTGGGTGTGTGGGGGGAGGGGGCAGGGGGTGAAGATATCAAGACTCAGAGTCTCAGATGGTGAGTAGCAGAGAGAGCGCTGTGCCTCATTATTTTTGTGGTGGTTTTGTCTGGTTTTATTTTTTAGCTCTAAAGCCTATATTCTTTCCACCACACCCATGAGGCCAATTGCTCTCCCTTGACTACGATCTCTTTGAAGGACAATTTCTGATAACTACCTATATACCATCTAACAGAGATGACAGATGTTAACCCTGAACACATCATGTCGGGGTAGAGAGAAAGGTGACTGCGATTAAGAATACCTGTTTAGCCAAGAAGAACATTATTCACTACAATAGCTCAACCGTCTGCTAACTGCATTGGAAATCTATTAGGTTCTTTTTGCAAGGCTCAGATCACTGAACTAGAATTCATCATCTCCACAGGAGGTGAGGAGTGTGTGAGTCAGGGGGCTAAGAGGTGGCCAGGTGGCAGGTATGGCTGATAGCCCCGCCTTGACTTTGGCCATGATTTATCGTGGGATTCCCCAGGAAGGTTTCTTTGGATGTCAGAATTTAAAAATAAATACACAAACCGAACAAGGCTATACGTATGTGTATTCATATACATGTGCAGGTGTGTGTATGTGTGTGTAATCTGGTGTATATACGTAAAATTGTGTGTGTGTGTGTGTGTGTAGTTTATTACCCCTGCAGACCGAAGAAAAGAGGAACGGACCCATTTTCCCTCCACAGAACATACAATAGTGACTGTTCTGTGTCTGGAAATCACATGTAATGTGGCATTATTAGTTTTCTGCATCAGAGATGAGAAAGGAAGAAAACATGGGGGCAGTGAGGAGGAAGAAGAAAATGGTACTAGGAAAGGAGAGTGAAGAGAGAATGGAGGCAGGAAGAACACTAACACTTGGTAAAAACAACAGCAGGACTTCTATTTTGTTTCATTTTAAGGCTTTAAAGACAATCATATGTGATGGGGATTATAGTTTCCTTTCTATTAATGAAGTGTGGCAAAGGCAGTTCAGAAAGGTTAAATAACTGGCTTGAAGTCACACAGGTTTTGATCCCAGGTCCAATGGGTACAAAAAGCCTGGATGTGTAAAGCAGGGATCTGAGCCCGGCTCTTCGTTGCATAGTGCTTCTCTGTGATCAAATGGAAGGAGAGAACAAATGAGAAAGATGCATGAAGAGAGAGAGAATCCTGAGATGGAAAAAGGAAAATATTATCTTCAAATCTAAGATTCAATGGACACATCTGGGGGCGACTCCTTCAGAGAAGCTTTTAATTTTGGTCCTTGCAAATCTCCTTGCCTGACTCAGCCCCCAATCCTCTCATCTTCGGGGGTCTGACTTGCTGTGAGGATTATCCCAGCCTGGTCCCGAGCTCTTCACCCCCGGCCCCTTCTGCCCACCCTAATTATGGGCGTTTGAGCCTGTGGTCAGATCCCAGGATCAACAATGACTTGGGGAAGATGAGACCTAACCAAACTGCCCACCTGCAACCATGACCCCTTCCTGCCCCCATCAAATCCCACCAACCCTCGCTGGTCACCCCTGCAGTCCTGGGTCAGCTTATAAGCTAGACTGGGGTTCCCAGAAGGCAGGAAGCCCCATTCTTCGCCTCCAGAGCCCACCAGCAGTATCTGGGTAGTGGGTAAGAGCTGGCCTCAGAGTGACATGGATTTAGTCCAGGCTCCTCTACTTATACATAGAGGCGGTGTGACCTTGACTAGGTCACTTTACCTTTCATAGTCTTTGTTTTGTCATTGTAAATAAGGGCAGTATTCACAGTGTCACCTCATTGGGTCATTGTGAGGTTCAATACAGTATGTGTAGGGGGAGGGGGCTGTGACATTTTAGAAATCGAGTTAAGAAGAGGCCAAGGCTCCTGGGATGGCAAGCAGAGTCCCTGCGGGTGTCAGGGACGCCCCCATGCCACTCAAATTTGACGGCGTTCACTCTAGGGACACCCAAGACAAACAAGGCTGGAGGAGAGGCAGCAAGTTCCAGAAACAGGAATGCCAGTCTGTGCATGAGGGGTCTGTTTCTATGGCATCGCAAGCAGCACAAGGCTCAGGGTGAACTCTGCTGCCTTCTTATCAGTCTGAGGCTTCACTGAGCTTAGGCAGGAAGGCAGAGAGACACCAGGAGAGGAAGCTATATCCTCATCCTTTCTGGAAACTTCGCTATGAGAAGTCTCTCTAGAACAGGATCAGCTCACTCGCCTTGTTCTGTTCCTGAGAGGGAGTCTCAGATCCCTCAGTGGAGGGGTCAGATGAGTGGGAGCGTGGGGGATGTCCTGGGCAGTGGTGTGAAGGGGACACAGGAGTCTGGGGGCATCCTGCTTCCTATGGGCCCTGTGGAACAAGCTGGCCATGACACTTTACCATCTTGGGCTGCAACAGGCTGACCTGTAAAATGTGCTGGTTATTCCCAATGTGATGGGTTAGGCTAAGGATTAAACAAGACAATGAAAGTCTGCCACCCCAAAAGTCAACAAATACCAGCTTTATGACTTCAGCCTCTCCATTCCTCCAGCTCAAACCAAAGCCTTACACACACACACGTTTAAAATCCTTTCCTGGCTCCCCAGTGCCCCTAGAATTACCATATTTTCCATGGATAAGCCAGCCCCCTATAGAAGAGGACCCCTACTTTGCTAAGCCAACATTAAGACATCAATACACAGGTTACTTCCATGTATAAGACGACCCTCAATTTGTGGTCTAACAATTTTAGACAAAAGTACCATCTTCTGCATAGAAAAATATGGTATGTCTAGATTCCTAGCCTGGTACCCAAGGCCCTTCGTGGCTAAGCACCTGCTTCATTCTCTTGCCTCAGCTCCCCACAAGTCCCGCCTCAGAACCCATCCCAGAGCCACATGAAGCGACCAGCAGCTCCTTCAGTGTGATGCTCTGAGCTCCTCCACACTGGCTGCCCCCTCAGCCCAGAGCGCCCTCACTCTCACTCCCCGTGGTGGTCTGAATAATGACCCCCAAGCATCCACACCCACCCAGAACCTCAGAATGGGACGTATTTGGAAATGGGGTCTTTGCAGTTGTCATTGGTTAAAATGAGGTCATACTGGATTGGGGAGTGAGGGGCCTTCAGTGACTGGTGACCTTATAGTAAGAGGAAAGGACACACACACACAGAAGGACGTCCTGGGATGATGGAGACAGAGACTGGAGTAACGCATCTGCAATTCAAGGGACGCTGAGGACAGCTGGCGACCGTGAGGCGCTAGCGGGAGGCATGGGGCAGTGTGCAAACCTGCTGACACCTTGGTGTTGGACTTCTGGTCTACAGAACCAGGAGACCGTGAATCTGCATTGTTTAAGCCCCCTAGTCTGTGGCCATGTCATACGACCCTCCTAGAGACCAATAAGCTCCTGGTCACTTGCTCTCCTCAGCTCCCACAGCCTCAGGTTGAGCTCACTCCCTGACCAGCTTTGCCGCTTCACGGTGGGGCGGGTGGTGCTCTCCCTGCACAGCTCCCCGGGTTGTCAGTCATGTGGCTGCACTGCCGCCGTCTCAGCAGGTGGCAGAGCACTTTGAACGCTAGTCCTGAGATGTCACTCACCCTGCCATTCACCCAGCCTCACAGGCAGTGCTTGGTCCAGGGCTCATGTATAATAAACAAGCAGAAGCCTAAAATCCTGACCAGACGGCCAGAGACATGTAAACCTTATACTACAGACCCAGTACCTACAGGGCGCCTGATCCAACCCTGCCTGACTGCTCTTTGCTGCCCTACCTCTCCCGATGCCAGTGCCCCCAGCTGGTTTGCTTACATACACAGTATCAAACACTGAAAAATATCTAGAGGTGAAAAATAAAAATAAGGCACCCCCACGCCCCTCCACAAGAGAGACTTCTGAAAAGTCAAATGAGGAACTGCATTCAGCCTGGACTCGTAATCTATTTTTCATGTTTAAATACTGAGGCACAGGAGCAGCAGCCAGAGAAAGGAAAGGAAAGGGATAATATGAGCAATGCTTTATTTGACAGTGTGTCATTTGGAAACTGATTATTTCTGTCTCCGGCCTTTTTAATATTCCCTCACAACGGCCAAGCTGCGAGGGGATTTGGTATTCTAAGACTGGATTTATAATATTCTGTTCAGCCGTGATAAGAACACGGGGCCTTTAATCCTCAGAGCTGTGAACATGCATATTCTCCCACGTAATGGCCTTCCCTTCTCGTCACTGGTGTCTGGTCCCGACAGCTGGCCCCAGGATAACAGAGGACTATTGATCTACTGGGTGTCCCTCTGGCCATTCACAGAGGGACAGAGCTATTTGGAAAAGGAGCAGGGCCTCTCAGGTCTCTGGGAAGTATCCTCTGAGGCCTCCGTCTATGTTTAAGCTGGAGGGATCATTAGAAAATAATCCCAAGCCTTAGTGTTACAGTTAAGGGGACTGAGGTTCAGGGAGAGGTAGCCTGACCAAGTTTACAAAAGGTTACTGGAGACAGAGCCAATGTAGCCAATACCCACAAAGCCGCTGCGAACTCCACCACCTTCCCTTTCTCTCCATCCGACTCCTGGCCTAGGTGCCAACAGCGTGGCCTTTAGTCATGACCATTTCAATACACACTGGATGACCTCCCAGGCTTTTGCCCCCGGGCCCTACTATGCTCAGTGCCTCTTCTTTACCATATTGGAGGTTCAGCTGGAAACAGAGCCCCTCCCCATAGACTTAGCCACTCAGTGCCTACAGGTTGACAGTTCAAGTTCTCGTCAGTCAGGCCTGCACCTCTATGCGTAACCTCGTCCCAGAATGCAGGTTTTGAGATACCTTTCTCAAAATGTGTGCTTCGCCCTCTGGCCCACCAACCTTAATGAGCACCTGCTACAAAGCAGCCAGTGGTAAGCGTCCAAACACACAGGAAGAGCCTGTTCCAGCTGTATGTGCTGAGGTTTTGCTCAAACCATTTCCTGTGCCTGGAATACTGTCTCCATTTGTATTCCTCACCGCCACCTCTGCATGTCCAAATGCCACCCAGACTTCACAGCTGATGTCAAGGCAGTCTCCCTGGCAAAACCTTCCGGGAGGATCTCTTCTCCAGCCTCAGCCATAAGGAACCTCTTTATCTTAGGAACTCCCATGGTGATTCATGTCAACCCTCCCTTAAGAAATGTCAGCATTTTCTACCTTGTAATAGAGCTACAGATGTTCATTCCGCGGATCCCTGGCTGGTTAGATTACTACACCCATTGCTCAGATGAAAAAGTGGAGGCTCAAAAGATAAACATGCTAGGGAGTACGCACGGTGGCAGATATATGGGACATGGCCTTGCTGCTGAGACGGTTTCCAGAAAAGTGCAGGTTCACTCTCTGAGGGACCAGAAGTGTCCCCTGAACCCTGAGGGAGCCGCAGGAGGATACAATGACAGCATGCATTAGAGCCAGCATGCAAAAGGCACAGTGGGTCTCTAGGCATTAAGGACCCAGACATTTTGTTTAAGCGATAGGGTCTAAAGATCGCATTCGATGTATATAGTGGAGAGACTGCAGACAGGGGCAAAGCTCACAACTGGGGCAGTTTTGTCCCCCAGGAGGCATTTGGTAATGGAGGCATGTTTGATAGTTAAACTGAGGAGAGGGTGCCACCGGCGTTTCGTGGTTCAAGGTCAGGGAATCCATCAGCATCCTACGTGCACAAGAATATCACGCGCAACAAAGAGTTATATGGCCCCAATTGTCAACAGTACAGAGACTGAGGGAGTCCTGGTCCAAGAGAGATGCTGAGACTTGAAATGAGGGCAGTGTGTGGGGAGTTACGGAGTGGAATGGAAATGCGATTTATGCCACTGGATGCGAAGACTTGGTTTTGAGTGGCAGGCGGGAGGTAGGGAAAGATGCCAAAATGACACTGAGGTGTGAATTCTGTCACTGGACTAGAAAGAAATCTACCTGCTTGTTAATGTTTTTCCTGGGTAAGCTCCCAGAGGTTATGAAAGATTCTAGAACACAATCCAATGAAGAGTTAAGTGTACATGGGTTAACAATTAGGAGAAGATATATGTACAATAGATAAAGATTTGCATACATAGAATATATATGTGTATATATAATATATTCACGTGTATAAAAACACACACCTATTTTTACATGTGTATAGGTAGCTATACTTACCTATAGTTATCTCTTTGCCTCTAGATAGATATAGGGTGACCTATTTAAGTAGGTCCCATTACAGAAAATGAAACATTTTTCTTTTCAACGAATCATCTACTTATAATGTATCTATTAGAGACACTATTTTATTTCCCAAGATAATGCCAAAGAAATAAAGTGAAAACGCAACAGTTTTTTGGAACATATTCATTCTCATCCCAGATCAATCATCCTTAATTGTCCTCAGATCAGAATGGGGGCCAAATCCAGGGAGATCGTTCTGAATCCTGGAGTGATTTATCAAGGGGAAAGCTAATGAGCATTGGGATACCAGTGCCTGCCAATGACTTAGACATGGACTTGAGTCATGGCCATACTGCGTTTCCGTTCTGCATGTCGGGTATGCCACTTGAATTTCCTTGTTTCTCACCTCTGTAAGTAGGGCTACTACACCAAACTGAGAGGGTTTGGGAGAGATTAAATGAGACTGAATTATAGAACATCTAGTTTACCGGCTTACAAGTTGTGGATCTCAGGGAATATTAGCATCCTTATTGAAGTAAAGCCATGTTTCCTGAAAAATGACATACAAGGGAGTGGCCGGGACCACCAATTCCTGTCCACTATCGTATGAGATATTCTATGGATAGTCCCCCAGCTTCATTCCCATGTTCACTCCTGCTGTCCTCCTACAGGTTCCAAGCAGTGTGACCTTGACCATGACCCTTCCCCTCTTCAGTGTGAGTAGGTGAGATTAGATGGTTTCTAACCATCATTCCAGTTCCAATGTTCAAGGTGAGAAAGGCAAAAGCAAATATGAAAGAGTTTTTGAATAGAAGAAATATATATATACATATATACATATATATATATACATATATACATATATATATATATACATAAATATATATATATATTCTCATGACACTGCCTAGTATTACAGCGGTACATGCATGTACTTACAGCAGTTAGGTGTTCTGTGTTCCTCACACTATCGCACACATCTGTGTATTTTGCTAGAGCTGCTCACTCTGCCTGAAACGCCCTCCCCACACTTGTGTCTATTCCTTTAAGCCTCAATGCCTGGGTCATGAGTTCTCAACATGCCTTTCTGAAACCTGCACTCTCTGGCTTGAGCAAGTGCCCACCCTGCCAGGTCCCTCAGTGATGCATGTTTTTGTCTGCCAACTCCCTTCGCATCACCTTGAGTACCCCTAGAGTGCATCCTTAACTGACTCTATGGACCTAGATCCAGCCCAGAGTCGGACAACGATAGTCCTCACAATGTATTTATTGCATTTCTATACTGAGAGGCAGTGAAGGGAAGGCCAGGGTTTTGTTTGTTTCTGAGCATATCCGAATGGTACATGGTACATAGTAGAGCGTCAATTACTTATTGAAAGAATTAATGAATGAATCCATGACAAGTGTGTCTTTTAAGGCAGCTGACTGAAATGTACCTAAATCTGTTTGGCAGTTCTCCATTTGTGTGTAAGAGAAGGGTGACGATAATTCACATGAGCCATTGAGCACAAATCAGTATCCTACTCTATATCCTCAGGTGGCCTCTTCAGTTCTGAAATCCCACTTGGAAGGATGGATGAATGGTGGGAGGGGGACGGAGGAGGGGAAGAAAGCACCTTAGAGAGAACTGATTTTCTTCCTGTGCTCTGAGTCATGAAGGTAAATAGATGAACCCAGGTGACCAGCGGGGAGCCTGGCACTCATTCGCTCATTTATTTTTTGCCAAGTTAGGGTATGCCTGGAAGCAGACAGACCCAAGTTCAAGCTCTCCTCTGCTGCCCAGAAGTGTGACCTTGGAAAGTTCTCCCTGTGAGGCTGTTTTTTTTGTTTTTTGTTTTCAACAAAAAGAGCTGCTATGAGAATTAGGTAAGATGATATATGTAAAATATATCATATAGCCTTTGGACTATAGAAAATATTCAATGCAGTGCAGTTACTCGCTTAATTATTTCTGCTACTACTGTTTATGCCTGGACCCCAAGCCAAACCTTCTGCCTGAATTGAGAAACACACATGATAATGGCTTGGAAGAACCTGAAGTTGGTTAGTGAGCAGATAATTAATATAACGCACAGTTTGATAAGCTCCATGCCAGAGGGAAACATGGTAAGAACAAAGAGTCTCTTATAGTTTCTAAATGCAAATCATAGTGGAAGTGGAAATACAAAGGACTTCCTTGCAATTTCAATTACAGCCAAGTTCAAAGGTAGGGGAGTGGGCTGGCGCACTTAAAATGTGTCAGAAAGCCTGGACAACCAACTAAATAGCATAATGACTGACAAGACAGGCTCTGGAGTTGACAGCCCTGGGTTCGAGTGCCAACACTGTCATTGACCCCTTTGGGAGGTCACTGGATTTCACAGAGCTCGGGCATTTTCAGCTGGAAGTTGAAGGCAGCAGCATTCACAGAAGGAGGCCACTGTGACAATTCAATGAGTGAATGCGCAAAGAGATTCAAGGCAGTGTCTAGAACACAGCCAGTGGTCAGTAAGGGGTGTTTTAAAAAATTCTGGCAGAGGAAAGACACATTGAGAAAGGAATCAGAAAACTGACGCCCCACTCCTGGCCCTGCGCCCTTTTAAGCTAAACAAGTTTGCAGAACACTCACAGATCCTCGTGTACATTTTTTTTTACAAGGTAGCCACAGCAACCACATCAGCAAAGCATTCTTAACAGGCAAGAAAAGTGAGCCGCCAACAAGGTGACTTTTCTTGAGGATGCAGAGTCAGTTCATGGCAGGACACACATTTGATTTCAGAAACTGAAGTCTGTCTGCTGCAGGCCACAGTCATGATCCTGAGACTTGGGTTTTTGTAGGAGTTGGCGCTATATGGATCCTGTGGCCTTTGCTCAGAGCTCCTTTCTCTGGGGATGCGCTGCAGACTCAAGGGTCCAGGGAGAGATCCCCAACGCGGTGCCTGTCATAAGCCACCGTGCTAACATCTCAGCCTTCTGAGATAGAGGAGAGGGGTCGGCCTCCGAGGAAGAAGCTTCAGGCCACGGAGAGCCAACACATAATAAAGGCAAAATAACATTCACACATGCATGGAACGTCCCAAGGAAGTGGCTTCTTTAGATACCGCGAACGAGGAAAGAAAATCTGGTGTTGGGGCATGCCAGCGAGTGCTGCTTGCCACTAAGATGTAGCCTCCTTGGGGATTACTTCCATTGACCCCCTGCCCCTCAAGATAGTGCCCTCACCCACCACAGCATCCCTGTCTCCTTTCCCTGTGTTAACTTTCTTTGTAGCACTCACCTCCACCTGCTGTTATATTTTACAAAGATGTGCTTTGTTTATGTCTCTAATGGAACAGAACTTCCACAAGGTGAGACTTCTATTTTGTTTATCATTCTATTGTCAACAAAACAACTTAGTGCTTTGTTGGTGCTTACTGGTTTTTGGATGGATGGATGGATGAATGGACAAATAAATGAGTAAAGCAACCATTTGTTTGGCACCTTCTACCCACCAGTCCCTGGCTTATGCACTTTAGCCACCTCATTTTAGTTAATCTTTACAAGTTTGTGAAGGAGGTTCTGTTATGATTCCCTTTTCATGGATAAAGACATTGAGCCTCTGAGAGGTCAGGTCATTTGCTCAAGGTTATTAGGAGGGGGACTGATCAGTGTGGCCACATAGTTGTGCAGGCCGAGTTCGGCCCGTGCCTCGCTGTGCCTCACCTCCCTCTCCCTCTCCGCGTGCTCCTGTCGGGAATGGAGAGTGTCAACCAAGAGATGCCACCGCTGGGAGCTTCCTCCCAACAATGCCTGGTGCATACAGGCAGCCGGTCTCCCTGGAGACCCACAATTGTCTCCCAAGGAGCCTGGGGCAGGGGCTGCCACTGGCCGTGGCTGTGGGAAAGTGACATAATTTAAACCTTTCCTCTCCCAGAGCTGTGCTTATAATCATGCGCCAAGAAGGAGGGGACAGGGAATGGCTGTTGCTGTTTTTTAAATAATGACACCCCCTCCAGGATCCAGGATGGGAAAGAAAGGCAGACGCATCCGTAGAGGCTCTGGTCGGAGGCCCCCAGCCCCTGGACATTCCCTCAGGTCCCTTGGCCCAGCCATGTGTGGAACAGGGCCTGCAGGCACTCACTGGGGGACAACGGGAAGTCTGGGACGCAGGTGACAGAGACAGAATCCAAACTCAGGTCAGCCTGACTCTGGGAGGCTTACGAGTGACCTTGCTCAAGTCCTTGCCCCAATCAGAGCCTCAGTTTCCCCATTATAAGAAAGGGGGGATTGTACCAGCCAGTCAGTCTGCGAGGATCCTCCCAGGGCTAACGGTCTCTGAGAGGCTTTGAATTGATAAAGGCACAGCCAGTGTCTCTGGCTCTGGCTCTGGCCCAGCCTGTGGCTGAATCTCTCCCCCAAGCCCCGTCAGTGATGACAAACTTATTACTTCTTGGCGGTGTAGCGCTCTGGAAGGAATTCTGAATGACTCTCTCTTGGACTAGATGTGTGACAGAGTGAACTCTTTTCTCTGAGGCTCAGTGAGATCATTAGGGATTAATCAGCAGGGATGCTGGTGCCCACCTCTGAGGATTGCTGGAAAGATTAAAGGAGCTCATGTGAATGGAGATGCTGCTTCCAGCAGCAACTCAGAAACACTGGCGATGTTGCTCCAAGTTGCCAAGCTGCCACTCTGAAGTAGAAACAAATGAGATGAAAATGATGGTCTAGTCACACGCGGATATCCAACTTTCTCCAGTGTTTCCCAGCTGCAAGATGTTCCTAGAGTACTCAAGGATCAGTCAGGCGGGAGGTTCTTCAGAGAACCTTAGAGGCATCACTCTATCAATGTGAAAACCGAGGCCCACGGAGTGCGTCAGTCTCACCCAATGTAACACAGCAAAGCCGCAGCAGAATCAGGACTCCGGAATCTGGAGCCAGTCACATCCCCACGTGGGTTGCGGAGAGGGCCTGTCACCCCTGAATGGCAGCATCACCCCATATCCAGGCAAAAGGCAGCTGAGTCCATACAACCCATGTGCCCAGTGTCCCCTAAACTTCAATGTAAAGCCAGGCCCTGGGCGGGGCACATGAAGCAGGACATGAAGGAGAGCGCCCCCAGCTCCCTTAGGGGGTTACCCATAGGGGAGGGGCAGCAAGAATTAGTAAAATCCGCGCAGGGAATTCTAGAATAGGATCCTTCCTCACTCCTTTGTTTCCACGTTTCTCTGTAAAAGGCCCAGCCAAGCAGACAGATGTTGGCAACATCTGGACCACTGTTGTTCGGGGCAGCCAGTGGCCCTGGGATGCTGTCGCTGGAGGAGAGAAGCTACTGGTGTTTGGAATAACATTATAATAAAGAGCTCACATCTGCATAATGTGGTCTCTTGCTTCAAGACACAGCCGCACCCCGTCTCACCCCCACTGGTGAGCCCCATTGAGCCCGGCAGACAGATGGCAGCCATCTGAAAACCAGGTAGACCCTCTCCATTTCTGAGAAGGCAAAACCGAGGCTCACAGAAGTGACCCTTCCTCCCCGAAACCACAGAGCTAATCAGAGAGCGGGGAACCCAGTCGCGTGACTCTTGACTCAGTGCTCGTTCTGTGTGTTAGGCAGGGCTGTCAGCGAGTGCAGATGTGAATGCAGCCCTACCTCTACGCCTAAAGCAAACAAGTGCTGGGTGCTTAGTAGGTACCAGGAACCTTGTTAATTATTCCACGGTGAGATAAGGATTGTTTTCATCACCCTTTTCTGGATGCAGAAACTGAGACTCAGAGGGGTCAAGTGACCTGCCTGTGATAACAATAGTGACTAAGAGGGGCCCCTGGTAAAGTGGGAGGTCCAGTGACTTGGGGGAAAGTATGAGGATGTTGAGTTCCTGGCCCTCACAGGCTGTGTGACACTCTTGGTAAGTGGCAGCGCTGGGAGGGAAATCCCAAAACCAGTTGACTTTGGGTGCACCTCTGTGTGTGATAGTGGAAGGGGACAGGGAAGGTTTCAAGGAGGAGGAACAAGGACATGAAATGTAGGATTCGACCAGAATATAGAAAAGGGCCCCACAGGCTGAAGCCATACCCTTGTGGCTCATGTGTGGCGTGTTCCCAGAACAGGAGGTTGCAGTGGCTGTAGCAGAGTGACAAAGGGGAGCGGAGAGAGATGAGGCCCAACAGCAGAGGGCCAGACCAGCCAGCGAGACTAATTTAAGGCCACTGCTGTAAATTCAGAGCAGAAGTTGAAGTTCCCCTTAGATAAACCTTTTCACAGAGTTGCCCTCCAGTCTGTATATTCCTTCGGCTATGAGCGCCAGTTCTTTCTCTAGGATAAAGATCTTCGAAAGGGTTTCTTGAGCTAATCTCGTCCAATCCCCTTTTTGCAAATGGGGTTTGAAGCCCAGAAAAGGAAGGGTTTTGCCCAAACTCTCTGGGCACATCAGGGGCTTGAATGAGGATCCAAACCAGGCTTTCTGCCTTCCAGGGAGACACGGATCAGCAGCACTCCACCCGTTCTCTCTCTCAATCCCTGCATTGCACGTACAAGGCTCTCGCATAAGGCTCCCGTTTGCTCCCTGACCGCCTGAGTCCCAGTTACAATTCCCCTTCCCATCTGAGCTGTTCTGGACTTCCCCTTTGTCCACCGTAAAGAGCCACTCGAGATGAGAGGGAGAAAATGACAATTCTCTCTATGCCAGCTGCTCCCTCTGAGCCTGGGGGCATTCACAGCCAGCGGGACCATCAGCTCTGACATGAACTGAGCCCAGCAAACGAAACTCCACTGAGGTGAATTTGTCCTTTTGATGCCTTTCAGAGTTGACACAGTAGCTCCTCAGAGTCTGCATGACTCATGAGTTCTTTCTAATGGATGAGTTGGGGTGCATTTTCAGCTAGAAGAAACTGACAGCTGCATGCCTACGAGGCAGGGGTACCTTCTAAAGGCTCTATCTGGTTTCATTCAAACTGGAGGTCACTTTGACATTTGTATCACTTCAAGCAGACATCTGTAGTGTTGGCATTCTGTGAAGATGGGGCCTAAACACAAAGACCTTCAGAGAACATAAACAGGAAAGTGAGCAGGATACAATACAAGGGACAAGGGGACTGGACGGGATTGTGGCAAACCAGAGCCTATGTGATCTTTCTAATGGGGTGTCTGCTCCCGAAATCCAGTTGCCATCAGGAATGTGGACCTGTTGCAGATATACGACACAATTTTCACATATGCTTACTCATAGACACACACAATCTACATTTTTACTTGAAATCTGATTTTCAAATTTTGGGCAACCAATTATTATTTTTTTAAACTGGGTGGGCCAACTGTGGACACAATGAGACCCATCTGTGGCCTAGATATGGTCTTGGAGGTCCCAGTTTACAAACTCTTGTTCTACAGGGTCCCATTAGTTGAATTGGGAGTTAACTTTGACATTTATATTACTATAAATCTCTTAGCAAGTGTCTCCCGCTTGGAACAATTCCCCAGACTTAGCTGACATTCTCTTGAGCATTCCTGTAGATTGCTGGCCTGAAAATTGGCAGGTTTCCCCGTAAAGGCTATAACCTATAAATACATCGCCCATCCTCCATTCCTTTTACACTCTGCTGGTGGACATAATTGAGTTTCTCTGTGTACCAAATGAGCTCTGAGTTCTTAGTACTTCATGTCCCTAATGGAGGAAAGTTAGAAGAAGTCTGGAAAAGGAAGATGACCACGGAAACGGAACAAGGATATGAGGGCTGGAGGCATCACAAATGTTTTATCACCTCTTGTTAGGAGAGAAAAGTGTAGGTAAGGTTATAATAGCATCTTCTGAGTAAAAAACGCTTTATGGTACCCCGCCCAGCTGCCGGCATAGCCGGTGGGCTGGGGACAGTGAGGAAGCCCCAGTTGCTTTTAGAGTCACTTCTGAGGAGGAGATGAGTGGGCCTCAGGATGACTGCTGTCTGGCGGGGAACCTGCCCTGCCAGGCACACAGTAAGCCTTCCCGTAGGGAGCCCCTCAACA
Source organism: Craseonycteris thonglongyai (assembly GCA_004027555.1). Taxonomy (NCBI): domain Eukaryota; kingdom Metazoa; phylum Chordata; class Mammalia; order Chiroptera; family Craseonycteridae; genus Craseonycteris; species Craseonycteris thonglongyai. The sequence continues at coordinate 17,527 of PVKE010009855.1, read as the reverse complement.
CATACTATGCGGTCTCTGCTGATGTGCGGGGCCGGCCAGACGAGGCTGAGGCTGCCCAGCCCAAAAGCGGGCATCAGAATCCCACAGGGAGCTCAGTTCTTCTGTGTTCCCTGGGGTCTGGCTCCATGGAGGCGGGACGCTAGCTCCAGGCTGCTGGTTGGCTCACGGAGTCATTTATTCTTACGTCTGTTCATTCAGTCCATAAATATTGCGTGACTCACCCTCATCATCGTCATCACTTCAGCATTCCCACCACAGCCATCGCTGTCATTGCCGTAGTCCTCGATCTTTCAGGCACTTTGAATGTGCATGGATAACGGCCATCAATTTGTCCAAGGAATCTGCAAGGGAAACTATTGCTCCTCCTTCTGACTAATAAAGAGACCAAGCCTCAGCAAGGTCGTGTGATGTGGCCAAACTCCATATCTAAACAGTTACGGAGCTGGGGTGTGACACTAAGTTGCCTGGCCCCCCAGTGTGAGATGTTGCCACTATAAAACACAACCTGAATCATGGCACGGCACTTTGTTGTGTGTTGAAAACAAATTCTTCGATTCTCACAACTGGGAGTAGATCTAATTATCCTTATTTTCCCAGAAATGAGACTAAGTCCCAGGCCAGGTAAGGGATTTGGGTCTCAATCACAGGTCTTCTCATTCCAAACCCGTAGTTCTTTAAAATAGGGTATCATACCCAGCCTATGTTCCTACAATGATAAGGACAAGCATTCATAATCCTGGAAGTTACCAATGGAAGTGTTACCAATGCCTCACTATGTGCCAGAAGCCCTACTAAGCGTTCTAATAGAATTCACTCATCAATCCTCATCACCACCTCATATAGTCAGTGACAATTAACATAATTTAAAAACAATTGGGCTCAAAATAATTAAACAAAGTTTGCCCAAGCTACACAGCCACTAAATAGCAGAGACAGCATTTATACCAAGGTTTGTCTGACCCAGATTCTTAATGCAAACACTCAACCCTCCCCGTGCTGTGTAAGAAAGGCCTGGAGGGTGGTATTAAAGCTGAATCAGGCCCAGACTGTCTTGTCAAGCCTTCGAGGAGCCTGCCCAGTGTGCATCCTGGTTTTCTTCCTTAATAACAGACCCTGGTTTTATTTACATGGGTACACTTCCAGCTAACAACTGCATCAAAGGCAAGTGACTCAGTACTGGCCCATGAGATGTCAGCATAAGTGTAAGGACTTCCTCAAAGGCTTCTTAGAGGGAGCTGCTTCCGCTGGGAGGTGTGCCTCAGATTCTCTTTCCTTTTTCTCTCTTCCTGATGCTTGGGACTCAAATAGGATGAGTGACTTTCCTGTAGTCACCTTGGGCCATGAGGATAGATGCCACCTCTTAGGATGTTAGGGAGAGGAAGAAAAATAAAAGAAGTGAGTGAGTGAGGGAGAGAGGAAGGAAGGGATGGGAGGGAGACAGGGAGGGAGGAAAGAAGGAAGGAAGGAAGGAAGGAAGGAAGGAAGGAAGGAAAGAAAGAAGGAAGGAAGAAAGGAAGGGAAAGAAGGGAGGGCTAATCCCTCGAAGACATCACAGAGCTTCTATGTCAGCCCTGCTTACTATCATCAGATTCATTTTCTATGAGAGAACAAAGAACTTCATCTTCTTTAAGGCACAATTCTTTTGGCTTTCTTGTTTTATATGATCAGACCTGATGCTAATCAATACAGATCTGCCCTCAAGTAGCTCACAGTCCTGCAGGGAAGACAGATTAGCAACAAACTGATAACCGTGATACAAGGAGGAGGTAACAGGGCCCCTGATAACAGTCATCGTTCTGTGGCCTCCACCACAGTGGCCCTGACAGCGAAATACACAGGCCAGGGCATGATCTCTGTGTAATGGCAATGGATAAGCTGTCCGTGCTGAAAGGCGAATGCATCCATATCCATTAGATGGGGCCAGTGCTAGGATTGTCACCAATTCATCCTGCCCATCTAAAGGCTGATTAGTCGGAATACTGGGTGAATGGATAATAACAGGCTAATAAGCCTGCCATCTGAATGCCACCCGCACGTCCTTTTGTGACACACTATTGCAGATGCATTCGCAGCATCTGTGACTAACTGGCAAGTGGCAGGAGGCCCAGTTTGCAGCGTGGCAGTGGGACACAGCTCCGGGATCTGGGCAGCTGAGGCCCGCTGGGTCTAGTCATCACTTCTGTTTTGGACTCAGGTTCTTCCTCTTACACACCCTTCTGCTTCCTGAAAGGGGGAGACCTGCAGTGAGGCCAAGGAGGCAGGGCACAGGCTGGGAGGTGGGACATCTGTGGAGGGAACAGACTCAAGCCAGTCCCTTCCTCTCCATGGCTTTCAGTCTACTCATTTATATTACTCTCAATCATCTTTTTGTATCTTTTCAATTGAGGTAAAAGCACTTACCACCATATCTACCCTCTCAACCCATTTTTAAGTGTACAGAACAATGCAGTTAACTAAGGCACTATGTTGTGTATCTGGTCTCTAGAGCATATTCACCTGGCATAAGGGAAAACGTATACCCATCAAATACCCATCAAATAACTCACCATTTCCCCTGCCCTCCCCCCAGCCACTGGCAACTATCATTCTATTTTTTGCTTGTATGAGTTTGACTATTTTAAATACTGCATGATTTCACTTATATGCAGTATATAAGTGAAATCACGCAGTATTTATACTGCTGCGTCTGGTGTATCTCACTTAGTGTAATGTCCTCCAGGTTCAGTCACGATGTTGCATATGGTAGGATTTCCATCTTTTTAAAGACGGAATACTATTCCATCGTGCATGTCCATGAATCTATCAGTGAACATTTGGGTCACTTCCATGACTTGGCTATTGTGAATTGTGCTTTATTAACCTTGAACTACTCTCACTTCTGCCTCCTGGTATCAGCACATAATCCCTCTGCCCACTCCATTCTTTCCTGCTACTCTTTGCCTAGTTAATGCTTCCTAGTTTTTAGATCTCTGTCTCCTTTTGGAAAATGTTCGCCAGCCGCCTTTTGACTGGGGTTCTCTGTGCTACATAGAATCTGGTGTTTCTGGCATTCTAATAGTCATTGTACTCTATTATTAGCATAACCATGTGTTTACTAGTCCATTGAACTCTAAGCCCCAGGATAGCGAAGGCCAGATCTGACTGCTCACAATTAGATCTTTGGTGCTTCCCATGGTGCACAGTGCAGAGGAAGCAAAATAAAAATGTGTTAGCTAAAGCCTTGTTTTCCCATCACCAAATCAAGTAAGAGGCAAATGGAACGGGGAGAGAAAAAAACATCACTCTGCAAATGTCTACACTGATATACAAATGCATATCAAGAATTAGGCATGATGAAAGCATCCTTGAAGGTACAGAAAGAAAGCATTTCAATTCTTCTAGGAGCTTCACATTTGCTCAATGTGTCACCAATAGTTACCCTGGCTTTTCCTTCCCTCATCCATTGTAATTAAGATACAGTGTCTTTGTTAGGGGAGAAACCAAGGTCCAGAGTGGCAGAAGTCAGGCAGGGTATATATCCTGGCACCATGATACATGAGTTGTGTAGCCCCTTTGAATATCCGTACCCTCCTCTGTGGAATGGAATGAAAATCTCCATCACTGAGCTCATAGGATGTTGTGAGAATCAGTTAATGTATGTAAAATGGCTCATGATCTGTAAAATGCTATGAACGTGTCATTTCAATAGCTTCCTGCTGGTGTGCTTCCCAAACAGACAGTAGATATTAGAACTCAGATTTCCAGTCTCTAAATTCTGGGGAAGAGGACAGAGGTAAAGGGGAGTGTGGGGAGTCTGATGCATTTCTTCACTAAATATCTCCTGAGCATCTAGTATGTATAAGGTGTGACACTGGAGACTGGGGATAGGAGGTGAATTAAGCATTCCTGCCCTCAAAGACCTTCCAACCTGGTGGCTGGGGGTTGAGGTGAGCAGGCAGGTGAAGCAATGAACATCACACATCAGGAGTTTCTGCAAAGCTGTGAGCTGCTACAATGGAGGACGGTGAACCCTGGCCCTGGAGCAATGGCTTGAACTTGATCCTGAAAGAACTTCTGGAGTAAGAGAAGCTGCATGGATTCTAGCTTGTGAGGAATTTTGAATAGGGACATAGCTAGATCAGACTTATCAGTCAAAAGAACATTCTGTAAGCCGGCAAAGAGGTAAAATAATGATAAGGGAAACCATGACAGGAGGCTAGTGGAGTCCATTCAGCATTTTGGAGAGAGAAAGGGGAAAAGAAAAAATGTAACAGAATGGTAGAGACAAACAAGAGGGAACCAGAAAGGAATGTTAATTGGACATATGAAGAGAGAATGCCTAATGAGAACCTTGTAAGGCTAAAGACAGCAAAAGCAAGGATTTATGGCGTGCCTGCTTATCTTGAGCCTTCCCGAGACCGTCCACTGCCTACACCGTTCATCATGCAGGCTGCTCTCTTGAAGCATGCCCAGACAGACTGTCACTGAGGAGATGCAAGGAGCAATGCGAAAGCACAGAAGTGTGTGGACTCAGATCCTGGCTCTGGCCGATCCCCACTGAGTGAGGTAGGGGAGTTACTTAGCCTCTCTGATCTGTAGTCCCTTCTATTGTAACCATGGGACAGCAGCAACCTCTTCAGAGAGATGGGAGGATCAGAGGAAAGAACATGTAAAAGACACCCAATATAATTCCAAGGACAGAGGAGCATTTTCATGTGTTCCCCCTTCACCGACCCTGACCCACACCCAGCAAACAATACTGAGCACTCACTATGAACCAGGCAGGAGAGACGGGATGCCTTGCACGGGGTCATGCTCTAGGAGCTCGCTATGCCTCTCTGGGCACTCAACACCTCTGTGATGTAGGCAGAGAAGCTCACAACTATCATGCAGATACAGGACTCGAGGACAAGAGAGAGGAAGAGATGGGGCCCTGCCCAGAGCTGGAACCTCTGGGTTAACTCAAACCTCTTCTGCTCCAGTTAAAGCCAAGTCCTTACACTGCGATAAGAAGCCAGTCTGATGGCACAGGAGAGCCTCCTACAATGGTGACAGATTCAGGCAGAGCCCTGTTGTGTCTTCTTGGCCCCAAAGCTTGGTAGCCCACTAAAAGGTTCCTCCCTCTCTGCCCATCATCTGGTCCTAGACAAAACAAACAAACAAACAAACAGAAAACTAGCAATTTATGTTTATGTTCATACCTGTGGGAACCTAAGGAAAATGACTGCATCCTTTTAGAACTTAATTCTTCCTCAGTAAAGTGGGAGGAATTCTCTGACTTCAATCCTACTGACTTCACAAGAAGCCATTCTTAGGACCATTTGAGAATACATGTGAAAGTGTTCCCATGGTACACACATGATAGCTCTGGCAAGAGTACTTTTTCACCTGTTTCACAAGAAATAATTTTTAGTTTCCTGCCTGTTGCAGTTGTTATGGTTGTTCTCATTTTGTTCAGGTCTAAAATGCTTGCTGGAGTTTAAGCTTCATGAGAGTAGAGACTCTGTCTTGAACATCATTATACCTCAGATGGTGTCTAGTATTTAGCAGATAGTCAAGAAAATAAGAATGAATGGATGAAGAAAAAGATAGATGAGTGAATGGATGGACAGATGGATGAGTAGATACTCAATAACATATGAATAAATGGATGAATAAAAGGATGGATGGATGGATGGATGGATGGATGGATGGATGGATGGATGGATGGATAAAAAGGGGTATATTTTACCTTCAGGACACTGTTGTATTACAAAATGGACATACACACATACACACACCCCTTTCTTTATATCTGGGAAGGCTCTCAGAAACATGTAATTAGGCTTTGCCATTTGCAGAGAAGAAATCTGAGGGGGAGAGATGGAAAGGGAGAGTGGTCCAAGGGCAGTGAAACTCTTATCGTTCAGGGTAATATATCCTGGGCTGGAGGGTCCCAGGTTCTGGTCCTTCCTCTGCCTCTGTTTTAATGTATACTTTTGGGGAAAACCCTTCCACTCTGTCCCGCAGTTTTTCCATTATAAAAGCACACTAGCCAAAGAGTGAGAGGATGCCTGCATGAAATGATTTCCCCATTATGCAGCATTTTCTTGTTCTCTTTTCCTGGGGAGTTTCAAGTGTAGGTGAGGTTGAGCTAATTCTTTCTCTTCTAAGCTCCCTGAATTCTTACTTCCTTTTCTTTAACTTGTTTGGGAGAGAAGATAGGCAAATTCAAAGGCAGGAAAAGCAATGTGCAAGGGTCTTGGGTCTGGAATAGTTTCTCCTAGACACAGTCTTAGGATTAATCTGGGTTTCTGATGTATGAAGAAATAAATGCTTTGGCTCAGAATGGCAGTTCCTTCCTCACAGTTCAGGGGACATTCCAAGGAGGGGAAAGATCTAAACAGATGCATGTTCAGTAACTGGGCTGGGCCCTCTGCACATGTCCAATGATATGAGCATCAACAAAACAAGGTCTCTGCTGACTGTGCCTTTCTAGAGACAGAAACAGAGGGTGTGTAGTTTTGGCATAATTTACACAATCATATACTTCATCGAAAAGCAGAACGGCAGCATGTCGTAAAGACCCCACACAGGCACATGAAGAAGGTAGAAGATCTGCTAAGACATAATGTCCACAATCTGCATTGAAATTCAAGGTTATCCTTATTGAACCGCTTGGGATTGTCCCCTCCCCCACCCCAGTCTAGGGCTGCACCCTGATTGCCTGAACTGAAAGATGTTTCTTGGGAACCTGTTTTTATGGCGACTTTGGACAAGGCTCTTCCCTCTCCAGGCCTCAATTTCTCCATCTGCACAATGAGTACATTAAACCAGAAGCTCTCTGTGGTAGCATCTACCCCTGGTGTGTGATGAGTCTCACTCTCCAATCAACTTTTCGGTGAGTTTTGACAACATCCAATCTCACAGACAACTTCCATACGTCACATGTGCAAGAGAAAGAACATATAGCTTTATCAAGTTATGGCTAGAGAACCCACCACTGCTGAAGTCCTATCAAGTTCTTCGAGCAGCTCTTTGAAGAGAAAAAAAACGGGAGAGAGGCAAGACAATCCTGAAGGAAAAGAGAGAAGGAAAGGGCTTCTGGGAAGTCTGCTCTCCCCAGGCTTAAATCTCAGTCACAGAGGATGACCGCAGCTTCTTTCTGTCCCCTCCGTTCAGGCCCTGCACTCTCCCCTCTTCCTTTCCTCCGTCAAGTGCTTGAAACTGAGGCTTTCTTTTCCTTCTGATTCTCCTTTCACAGAATGTCCAAACTGAAAAACCACTTACGATCATTTTAGCCAAGAGGTTTCCAAACTTCATTTTGTACCAGAGCCATTTGTTCAAATGAAATTTTCTACTCAAAATCCAATATACAAAACCTATAAAAGGAAAGCCTCTATACGCGTGAGGGTGCATGTTCATTTCCTCACCCTCCTCCACTTCCTCCCTTGGCCCAAGGCACAGCCACAAATCCCTGAAGTCCCAAGAAATACAGTTTGAAAACACGCACCTAATCTTTTTTGTTTAAAGATGGAATGACTGAAACCCAGATGAAAGAAGGCATTTGCCCAAGATGCATTGCGGAAAGAACTTAGGGGCACATACCCCAGCCTTAGGGTTCTAGAAGAAAGTGACATCTAAGCTCGTGCCTAGAGGCTGACTTGGAGTGATCTAGGTGAAGGGAGTGGGGAGGAGATAAGACAGGAAAGCAGATGACCATCCAGGTAGACAGCAGAACAGGTGGAAAGAGACTACAGTGGTTCAGGGTGGCTGGACCAGGCAGGGAGTGGTCAGGGGTGAGGTTGGGACAGGACTACGCAGGGGCTGGAGCATGAATGGTTCTGTAAGTAAAGCTACAAAGTCAGGAGAGCATCCTTGTCTTACAGAGGAGAAACAGAAAGCAACAGAAATAGAACAACTTGTGCGAGGTCACAAATGGAAAGCCACGGAGTTAGAATGTCACCCTATGCCTGTCCCTCAGTCCAGAACTCTACTTCCCCCAGACATCTGCGTGGCTTACTGCTCACCTTATTTAAACTAGAACCACCTGCCATTCTCTAGCTCATAGCCCTACCTCATTTTTCCTTGTGGCACTTTTTACAGTCTGATAGTTTAATATACAGTTATGTAAGTGTACATTACGGTATCTTCTTTTCTAACAAAAACATAACATCCATAAGGATAAGTATTTGGTTCTGCTCATGCTGAACACCTGCTGCATACAATAGCTCTTGGCACATAGAAGGAAGTCAATCAATGTTGAATGAATGAGTGAATGAATGAATGAATGCATTGCTCTGATACTCAATGCTATATTCTACTCGTCTGCCTGATAGGGCAGCTTTGAGCTTTTAGTTACTGTTAGCCGGAGAACGACAAGCTAGCACTTGGTTTTGGAAAGTTTATGGTGGTAGCAGTGCAGAGAATAAATCAGGGAGGGGATCTGGAGTTCCAGAAGAACAATAAAGAAGCAGCTGCATCATTCCTCATCGGGAACAGGAATGGAGAGGAAAGGCCCCCTAAGGACCAGAAGCCTCAGGCAGACATGGGAGCCAGCAGGAGAAGAGGTCACAGAAGGAAGGACACATTTGCAAGGAAGCAGTGGCTAAAATAGCATCAAGTGACATTTGTTTGTTTGTTTGTTTGTTTTACATTTTTTGGTTTTTTTTGGTTTTTTTTCCCAGAATAGGCTCTGATAACATCAGGCCCTCCATGAGTTGGAAGAGAGAAGTCTTTGGAAAAGGAAAAAGATTCTTGCATTGCCTGATGGTGAGGGGAGGAATGTCTAACCATATGGAAGGCTTGCTTGATAGTCATAGTGAGATTTCTCCGAAAGCATGGAGCCTGACACTTCTCGAGGGCTCTAAGCTGAATCCGTGGACAGTGTTTCCAGCCTCTGCATGTATTTGTGGCCAAACTGGAAAGGCAGAACCAAAAGGCATTGGTTTTTATTCCAACAAAGCTGGGAAAGGAATTAAGAAGACTCTGCAAACACCTAATTCAATTGTAGTCATTCACTTGTTCATTCATTCAGGCAATCAATCCACCAGAGATATTCAACGAATGCCTTTCGATGTCCTCAAAGCGCCAGACAGCACCAACGAGGAGAGAACCAGGAGCTGGGCAGATCTGTCTCTGTCGGCATGGGGAGAATGGCCCGGTGCTTCCCGACGCTATTTGCACAAGGCTATTAAAAAAAAATCAAATCATCGTTATGTTGTTAGAGTGTTATATTTTCCAGGGACTCACATGTCTTGTACCATTTAATCAGCAACTCTATGAGGCAGTTATCGTCCCTCTCATTTGTCAAATAATGAAGCCCAGGCTCAGAGAGGTTTAGAAATTGGCCAGAGAGGGGGCAGCCTGTGATGAGGGACCACGGACTTAAAGCGGTGTCAGGTGTGTTGCCAAAGCTCTTGCAGGGTCCTGCATAACCACAGGCCTTTGCCGAAGTCAGGCTCTGAAGTCAAACAGCCCTGACTGAGTTGTGCCATCACAGAATTCATGCCTGAAGCACCCAGAATGGGGCCTGGTTCTCTGTAAGCACTCTGCGAAGCCATGTGTTGTTGCTATTGCTTAGTAATGGGCAAGTTAGTGCATCTCTGAGTGAGAGTGCTCTCTTCTGTGAAATGGGAACACTAGTGTATCAGTTGATGAGAACGATGAAGATTTAAAGAGATGCAACACTCTATGTCCAGTTTGCTGCCCGGCACATTGGGCTGTCACGAGCAGCAGAGTCAGAGCCCTGGACTGTGGCTGAAGGGCCCTCTGGCCGCCCTGGAGCACAAACCTGGGCCTGGACACAGAGAGACCCCTTGATGAGGCTGTTTTGCTCCCCACACCTGGAGCTATTGGTCCTGAGAGCCAGGTAACTGTCCAGATCTGTTTATCTTGGCCAGTGTCTCCCCAGCAAAGGCAGGGGATGAGAGCAGAGGATGGGAGGAATCCTGGGTCATGAGGCCAGGAAAAGCCAGGCCTCATGGAATGCCTTGTGGTATCAGAGCTCCACGCTTGGGGCCATCTCCTTTCTGTGGCCACAATCAGGGATGTCCCCCTCCTGCTGAAAGGCTTCCCCAGGCTGGGTAATGAGCTGGCCCAGCAGGACCCCAGCGACTCCAGTGCAGCTGGACAATGACACCAAAGGGGAGAGCACCCCATCTGGTGAGGGCCTGCAGCTCCAGGCCTCTGTCTCCTGCGCCTGAGCTCCCATGTTCTTATTCCCATTACATCTCTAACACACACAGGGAGCGCCTGCTCCACGTCCTACAACACAATGGAAGCTGGCTCTCTCTGTCCCCCTGGTCAGGCAACCAGTCACGTGTGTGTCACAAAAACCATGAAGGCAATGTCAGGGCTGACTGGGGAGTGGTGGGTCTGTGATGACCCCAAATCCCCCTTGTGCCCTCCTGTCCAAAATTAACACTGAGGTCAGCCTTGGGGACAAGTGGCTTCAGAAATCCAGAGGCCTCATCCACTCCTGCGTCTTCTGCCCGGCACCTCCCTATGGAGGTTTTTAGCTGCATGAACCGCCAGCTTCAGGACACCTTTCTGTGGCTGAACACTCATGGCCTGTCTGTGTCACCTGCCTTGAGTGGCTTCCTGACATGTTTAAAGAACAGAACTCCTGAACCCAACCGAGAGAGGTGGCTGAGGGATCCAGTGTCAGCTCTGCTTCTACTGAGGTGATTTTCTTAGTCAAATAACTCTGTGTCTTTGAGTCTCAGGTTTTCCTGTCTGTCAAATGGGGACAGTAATAGCTACTGATGAAGGATGGAATGAAGAACAAATGACAAGAGATGTTGAAGCACCTTGTAAGAATTACCAGTAAATAAGGGGCAGCCATGGTGGAGGTGGGGTTATAATGATGAAGGCCACCAGTTATGGAGTATTTACTATGTGCCAGGTCCTTTTCTAAACATTTAAGTCATGATTAATGGGATCCTTATACAGCACTTATTTTTATTATTACTGTTATTCTCATTATTACTATTGATAAATTCCCTTAAATTGACTGTACACTTCAGCTACCACATCTTTGCAAGGACTACTATAATATCAATACAAAGCTCAGTGATTCCTCAGGTATTGAATTTGGCTAACAGACCCTAAGAAGGGCCAGGCCCAGGTTGAAGGGATGGTGAAACCCAGCTGGGAATCAGTTATGGTTCTTGATCAAGGAGCTTAGTATCAACTTAACCAACAAAACAAAGGCATGGCTGACTGCCAAAATGTAAAGTAGTGACATTTTATTTATAGCCCATTGGTGCCCATAATATGAAATACATACACTTGTACATATATGCATATATCTATGGAATTGACAAAAAATGTCATGCACACACAAAAGTACTTGCCTTTATGACAATGGATTTATGAGAAAATGTTCTATTCCATTCCATCTCATCCCATCCCATTCCATTCCATTCCATGGGATCCCACCCTTTTATGTTCTAGCCTGTCATTTTCAATCCCTTTATATTCTATTTTATTCTATTCTGGACTATTTTATTCCTTTCCACTGCATTCTCTTCTACTATTTTCTATTCCATTCCATTCTATTCTTTTATAGTTCTATTTCTCTTCAATATAGTTGCAAGCCACTCAATATAGATGATTAAATGGTTTCAACCCATATTTCCCGAAGTACTCATATAAGAAGCTGTTTTCCAGTTATTTATGACTGAGAAACTCTCTTGAAGTTAAATACTAGCGAACACTAGCACCTTGATAATTGTTAAATAAATAACTGGAGTGACTCTGGCTGAAAAGGGCGGGGGCCCAGAATGAACTGTTTGGCAACCCCCACCTTTCTAGACACCTACCTATTTAGAGCTGATATTGATTATAAAGAGCCCCACTGTAGGCTTTCAGAGAAAGGATGCGAGGGTAATAATTTAATGTTTTTATTAATTCAGTTTATTTGTATATACAGTGGTCCCTCAGCACTTGTTAATTGGTTCTGGGAGGTGTGGCAAGTACCAAAAATGGCAAGTAGCAAACAAATATTTTCCCATAAGGAATAATGTAAATAAATTCAATGCATTCCCAAACCAAAAATACACAAAATGACCACCGAAGTTAAGATAAGACCACAAGGGGATGTGCACAGGACAAGAGCTACTACATGACGACAGCATGGCTGGAAAGGGTAGCAAGTCACAAGGGAATTGATGCCGACAAGTTCTAGCTTGAATATCAAGTAGCGAACAAATGACAAGTACCAGGACAACATTTTTGCGTCAAAATGCGCTGAATACCAAATTCAACAAGTTTCAAAGCAATTGAGTACCAAGGTAGGACTGTACTTATCAGATACCTACTGTGTACCAAGCCTAGGGTCAGGGCTGTAACAGAAAACAAGCCATTTGTTACGCTCACTGAGGTTAGACTGAATGCCCACCATATACTAACACACTTCACACAAGCACCACACGAAACCCTCACCATTTCTGTGACAGACTATTGGTGTCGGACCCACGCTACAGATGAAGAAATAGGCTCCGAAATAGCCCATGGTCATACAGTGATGCATATTAGTGCTGGGATGTAAACCCAGGTTGTTTAAATCTCATAATCTTTACTTCCAGTCAGGACAGCGTAGAAAGGGTCTCAGAGGAGGTGGTTTCTGAGATGAATCTATTCATAGGAGTGAAGGAAAGCCTATCACCTGTCACTCAAGAAACAGAACACTGTAAGCAAAATACAGAAAGAAAGCTGGAGCTGCAAGGTGTGTCTGGGGAGCACAGAGAAGCCAAATTGCCTGGAGCACAAAACGCATGGGAGACAATTTCAGTGGCACCTGGAAGTGACATGGGGCAGGGAGCTGGGAGGAGGTAAGCAGATGGAGGTGGTTCAGCTCCCTCTAGACTGTATATGGCTGGGACCCTCTAGGGCAAGCCCCACACTGAAAGGCAAGATTAACAGACCTCTGACAGAGATTAAGCTTCAGCCTCGATGACGGAAGGGCAAAGCTCATAGCAGAAAAAAAGAAACTTCTTTGGAAATGCACATCTAGAGATGGCCATTACTCTAAAAAAAAAAGACACTTGGTCTGAATTAAAACAATGTCCACGACAAACGAAATCTTCTCATGGATCACTCACAAAGCACTGCTCATTCTCAATTTCCTTAAATGCTCACACCCGGCCATTGAGGTTGGCAGGTAGGCAGAGGTGAGCATTTTCCCCATGTGCTGATGGGGAAATGGAAACAGGTGTCACGACTTGGACTGGGTGTAGTCTCACCCTGGAATCTTGTCATAGCCACGTGCTTCCCCTTCCCATGTCTTCCAAGGAACATATTCTCTCCTTGTGCAAAGGCTGCAAAAAAGTGAGGTAGCACAAACATTGATTCCTGGAATCCTGAGGCATCTGCTACTGGCACAGGCATCAGAAATGCCACTATTTCTAGAGGGTCATTAGAGAGGACCTCTGTCAGCAAGAAGCCCTCTTTGAGAGATTCAGACACATCTCCCTTCCCCATTAGTAGATCTGGATTCAGCCCAATCCTGAAAACAGATTGACTTCAATCTATTCAAACTTGAGCCTTTCTGGAGGGTAGGGGTTGGGAATGGGTGAGAAAGGATAAAGAGACCTATTATTTATTGGGTTCTATAATGTGTCATGCATGTTGGATAACTCAATGAATTGTGAAACCTTGTTATTAGCTAGGTGCTGGGATTCCCATATGAAAAGTAAAGCCACCAAGGCTCAGAGAGGTTAAAAGACTTGTCAAGGTTATACAACCAATGAATGGATGAGTTTGGATCTGAACGTAGGTCTGGGTGTTCACAAAGCCCAAGTTCATCTCCTCATGTCATGATATCCCTTGATTTATGATAAAATAATGTAAAATCTAATGAGCATAAAAAAGTAGAATCATAAAAGGAGGAGGAGGAAGGGAAGAAGAAATTATTACCACTGGTTTCCCCCATGACTCCTGCCACTCCACCATTGCTACTGTAACTCAGACTCTCTCTTTCCAAATTAGTTTCATATCCCACAACCCTCACAAAAAAATGCCATGAAGCAGATAGGACATGTGGCACTGTCTCTGCATTTAAGAGATGGGAAGACTGAGGTTCAGAAAGGTTAAGTAACTGTTGAAAAGTAGACAGTTACAAAGCTGGAAAGGTACTCAGTTGAAAAAAGGTACAGTCTCAAAAAAGGGAAGACTCTGAACAATAGTCCTTGAAATATTTTTATAGCACCACGCATGGTAAGAAAACATTTCCCAGCTTTATTGAGATATAAATGACAAACAACACTGTGTACATTTAAGAACCCTGTGCACTGTAGGTGGGAATGTAAATTGGGGCAGCCATTATGGAAAACAGGAGGAAAGTTTCTCAAAAAACTGCACCTAGAACTATTAATACCATATGATCCCTAATCCCACTTCTGGGCATATATCCAATGAAAATAAAATTACTCTTGAAGAGGTATTTTTCACTCCCATGATCACTGCAGCATTATTAACAATAGCCAAGACATGGAAGAAAACATTTTTCAGTGGGACCCAGTCCTCACACTCCCAAGTACATACACACATGCAAACATCCAAGTTTCAGAGATAAAGCATATCCTTCCTTCTACAATCCATTCAGATATTCTCTATTCCATTTTATTCTATGTTGTTATAGAAAATGTTGGTCCTAACTCTTCAAATGGACTTAATATCTTACTAATTGATCAAACATAGGATTTGGGCAAAGTATCATTGACTTTCAGGGCATGAAAGCATGAGACCTAGTTCAAAAACCCCAAAGGATCCCCACATGGAAAACAAAGCAGATTCCTGCTTCACTGATAGAGACGGCAGGATTATGGCCAAAGAGTGGAAACTATACAAACACAAATTTTAGGTCAACATGAAGAAGTCTTTCTAAACAGGCAAAACTGTCCCAAATTAGAAAGGCCACCTTGGGAAGCAATGAGTTCCCTGGCACCAGAGCCATGAAAGCTGAAGCCTGAAGATCACTTGACAGAGACTCTACTAGATGAAATTAAAGGTGACCTCTGAATTGTTCTAAGCTGGAAACACAATTTAATGTCTATTTCTCACTTTTCTCCCCATGACAGCAGCCATCACAGGACATTTCAGCTTTGATGTCATACCAGAGGACACACAAGAGTTATAGAGACATTTAATTTTGGTTCCACTGGCAACCTGGGGAATGAAACACTACTCGCTCCCTTCTCAGACAACAGGAGACATGAGGAAGAAAATAGCACCCTAGGGCAGGAATCAAAAGAATACAGGAACTCAGAGAACAGAAGACATTTGTTCTAGCCCCTGTCCTGTTCCCTCATTATGGGACACGAGGCCAGCCTCATGTTTCCCAGCTGTGCAGTGGGGTGATGTTTGAACTTCATCTCCAAGGACATCTCAGTTCTCAAATTCCAGTTATTCCATATTGTTTTATCCCTGGTTTCCCCTGTCACCACTCACGATGCCTGTTCAGCAGCTGAGGAAGGTAAAAGGAAGAGCAGGGAGTGGCTTAGCCTCGCCTTTGGAGAAAAGAAGAAAGGAACAATCATGGCCCATCCCCATGGCCCTGTGCTGGCTTAGAGTCTCATCCCATCAAATGCATGGGTCATGGAGTTCAACTCATTCATTTAGGTGGAGGAGGGAGGCCGACAGGCCTGGTGCTGACATGAATAATGATGGATCACCAGGAGAGAGACCAGCAAAATCTGCAGCCTAATCAGACCCAGAGAGTCTCCTCAGGCGTTAATGTAGGCCAAGTGCTTTCTAGCCAATCAGACCCAATTTCAATTTCATGTTGCAAATTGTTACCACGCAGCTCAGCCTCTCAACGTGCAGCTCAGCCTCTCAACGTACAACTCAGACTCAAACTGGGTTACTCGTTTGTTCTCTTTCCCTGTTCATTTGGAAACACCTGCCTGGCCATTGTCTGCACTACAGTTTGCAGCAGGGGAGGATGGCTAGACTATGGTGGCAAAAATTCACAAAATTCCCGCAAAGCCTGGAGCCAGCATCCCTTCCCCATCGTTCTGTATTCTTGTTTCTACAGTTCATTCTTTGCTGGCTTGTAGAGACCTGCATTTTCTCCATAGTCATTACCACTAGAGTTCTCTAGCCTCTCGTAACCCACCAGGCTTCCCCAGGCAACCTGTGCCTTGGTCACAACAAACCACATGCACTCCCAAAACAGCACTGTGCCCTCGCGTGTTGAAGCCTCTGTGTGTCTGCATGTGCTGTACCCTCTGCCTGGAAAGCTTTTATCTGTTCATCACCTGTTCTCTACCTCACCTGCATCTACCATCCTTTAATCCAGAGGAGACTGGCCACAGAGAATGGCACACACCAAACAAGCAGATTCTTGAGGGGCAGGGATTCTGTGTTTCACTTTCTGCCCAGAGTACATACTCAATACATGTAGAAGGAATGAATATGTCACTTTGAACAAGACATTTAAAATTTGTGATTCTGTTTTCTCAGATATAAAATGAGAAATATAAGAAAACCAGCTCCAGTACAGATATTAATGTGACTACTCATGACACTCCTTTCACAGCCCTTTTTGGGTGACATGATCAATGGCGGTTCTTGTCCTAAAAGCCCTCCTCTTAGCTCTCCCATGCTTTGCGTCTATGCAGCACAGTTTTCCCATATGTCAAATGTATGTACGAAATGCTAGCGGGTTGGGAAGACCAAAAGCATTCATTCACTCATCCCTGCTTTTAGTACATACAAGGGCTGTGTGGAAACTATCCAGCCATGTAACCAGTCTCATCATATTGACAATGGCTGAATTTTTTTCTGGACAGTCCTCATACATCAGATGCATGTTATTGAAATGATGAGTGTAAACGTGACTTTTATAGGCTGAGGTACAGACAGTAAATACTCAATAACAGCTTTCTACCTCTTTACCTCATATCCTCATCTAAGTTCGGCCTGTCCCTTTCTTCCTGCCTTCCTTCCTCTCTCCTCTAACTAGCCCCTCTGATCTTCCTTTCTCTCTAAGGTATGACAGAGGAATTCTCGTGCTCTTGGGGGAAGGGACTTAGGAACAGCCTAACTTTATTCCTGGGAACCCAAGGCAACTTTGATGCCATCTACCCTTTCAACAGAACACACTGATACAAAGTAATGAGATAGCAGTGATTCCGCCTCTGCCAACTGTTAGCTATGTTGGGCTTCGAGCCCCTTTGAGCAAGCCTCCATGTGAGCGGGGAGTGAGAAGGTTACTATGAACTAAAGGAATTGAGAATTCCTGCTATTCTTCCTGCACCCATCATTAGAAGTACACCTCATTATTCCCCTCCACCTCCTAGTAAAAGAGTGCCAAGATTGAAGGAAGATCTGAAGCAACAGGATTTTAGGTCTCATCCTCGATTCCTGATAACGTACTTCATATCCTTCAGCATACAAATAAATTACAACCCAAATTGTCAGAGACCATATGAGTAACAAGAACCCACACTCTACCAGGTATCAGGAAAACATCAATGTTGTTGAGAAGAATGGCAAAGTCAGGAATGTTGATTTCTTGATGTGGTCTTTAAATGTAGTCACCGAAGTGTGTGTGTGGTGGTGG
>PVKE010009854.1:0-43822 GCA_004027555.1 Craseonycteris thonglongyai | reverse complement strand
CCTGATTCTTTCAGTCTGACTTATTTCTTTTTTTCTTTTTTTTTTTTAATTTTTTTATTATTTTTTAATATATTTTTATTTATTTTGACAGAGAGAGAGAGAGATACAGAGAGATACAGGGACAGAGAGAGAGAACTGAACTGGGGGAGCTCCCAGTTCAGCATGTGGGTCCACACGGGCCGGGGCCGGGACTCGATCCTCGGTCCCCGGGGCTGCAAAGTGAGCGCTTAACCCACTGAGCCATCCCGGCTTCCCCCATCTGACTTATTTCGCTTAATAAGATGGTCTCTAGGTCCATCCGTGTTGCCAGAAATGACTGTATTTCATCATTTCTCATTGCTGAGTAGTATTCCATTGTGTAAATGTACCATATCTTCTTTATCCAGTCGTCTATCGAAGGGCATTTTGGTTGTTTCCATGTTCTGGCCACTGTGAACAGTGCTGCGATGAACATGCGGGCACAAACATCTTTAAAGATCAAGGTTTTCAAGTTTTTTGGGTAGATGCCCAGTAAAGGGATGGCTGGGTCATATGGTAATTCCATTCGTAATTTTTTGAGGAATCTCCATACAGCCTTCCATAGCGGTTGTACCAGTTTCCATTCCCACCAGCAGTGTATGAGGGTTCCTTTTTCTCCACAATAGCTAACTTTTTAAAAAGAATACTCTGCTTGTCATTTCCTTTTCCTTACCTCCCATTTACTCTTTGATCCATCTGAAATGTGTCTTCTGAGTCTCCCACACCACCAAAAGGACTCTCACCAAAGTCATAAATGACCATTGTGTTAATCAAGATTTCAACAGGAATGAGATGGGCCATTCACATTGGAATTATGTGAAGAGAATGTAATAGATTACTAAAGGCCATTGATAGTGCAATGTGCTTTTAACTCTTCAGAGCTAATAAATGCAGAAAGCTCTTTTCCATCCTAGCTCAAAAGGGGTAAGCAGTGAGAGCTGCTTCATAGGAACTGCAACTGAAATCAAGGGATGGAGAGCCTACAGCAAATTCACAGAGAAGAAACTGAGGAAAAATATTCCCATTCACTCTCCTCCCTTCTTCTTTCCTTCTCTTGTCCTTCCAGTACTCACCATTGGTCTAACTCAAGCTTATTCAACGTGCAGCATGAGGTCCAGGATGCCTTTGAATGTGGCCTAACACAGATTTGTAATCTTTTTAAAACATTATGAGAAATTTTGCAGTTTTTAATTTTTAGTTCATCAGCTACTGTTAGTGTTAGTGTATTTTATGTGTGGCCCAAGACAATTCTTTCTCTTCCAATGTGGCCTAGGGCAGCCAAAAGGTTGGACACCCCTGGACTCAAACAGAAGACAGAAAGCAATAGAGTTCATTGAGGCCAGTCATACTGGTCAAACTTCTCCTGGGCATGGAGCAAGATGAAGGATGGGGCCAAAGAGAAGATAGCCAGAACAGCCTTATTGCTAAATTTATTGTACAACTTTGCATCTTCCTTGTATTTGGGTTTTTAGTCACACTTAACAATGCTGGCCTCTTCTTGAAACTCTCCTTTTTGTGATCCTTTTATGCCACTGCAATCTACTTATCTTCTATCTCACCTTCTTCTGCGATGTCTGTATCCAATGCATTTTTTAGAATGCTGGTGCTCTTCATGGCTATGGCTCTTCAAAGGTTGCTTTTCCTCTCATTGCCCTTAGTGGCCTGATCCTTCTTATTGCTTCAGATACCATATGTAGCTTCATGACTGCCAAGACTATATTTTGAGCCTAGATCTTTCTCCTGAATTTCAGGCCCACTTCCTCATTCATCTGTAGTGCATCTTTACTTAGAAGTCTTATAGATATCTCAAGACACCATGTCAGAAATTACACCATCATATCTAACCTCAGATCCACACCTTTATGTCTTCTTTTTAGTAAATGATACCATCATTCTTGCAATTGCCCAAAACAGAAACTTGCAACTCAACCTTGATTTACCATGTTTACAATTAATTGGACTTCCTATCACTTTTAACTCAACAATGTACATTTATCCTTGGTGCCATTAATCAAGTTTAGGTCACTGTAAACTCACAACTGGGTTCTAGAAGCAGCCTCTTGCCTGGTTCTCTGCCTCCCTTCTTGGCTCATTTAGCACCCTTCAGCCAGAGTGTTACTTTCTATGACAAATTTGCTCATTGTATTTTTCATCTTTCTTAACTTCTAAAAGTTCAAATTTTTCTTAGAAGAAAACTTAAATTCCTTACCTTGGCTTTCAGGCTTTATCCTCTCTTGTCTTAGGCATCATTATATTACATCAATAGAGCAAAATTTCTTTCAGTTACTTAAATAGGCAATTCTTAGTCTTACCTCTGGACCTTAACACATTCTTTGCTTTATTCTTGATTTACTACTTGGCCTCTCTTCAATAATTCCTGTTTTGCCTTCAGTATAAAGGCAAAGAAGCCTTCTCTGGTAATCCAAACCTGGATATTATGCAGCTCCTATCCTATAGTCAAACATGAAACATGTTTGTCTTGTATGTATCCTCTTCTAGACTCAAAGTAATGTGTGTTCAAGAACTGTGTCCTTCATTGTCGTTGCTGCATCCCCAGCATCTAGTAGAGTTGCAAACATTTTTTGATGAATGAATGAAATTACCTTTGATGATATGAAAGCATTTTACACAGTAAAGTGTATATATATATAATATTTTCATATTATAAGACACACATGACCATAAGATGCACCAAGGTTTAGAGGAGGAAAACAAGAAAAAATATATTCTGAACCAAATGCTATACTAATATATTTAATAAAATATAGCAGAATAATATTTCAACCATGTGAAGTCAATAGCAGGATTAAGAACCATCATCACTGTTATTAGCAAATGAGGAGAGACTTTAAGGTTCAAGCACTCTTCTATTTTTCTGGAAACCTCAAGAACTCGTCATCACTAGTGTTAGAATTTATGAAGCTCAGTTGTGCACATCACTGATATCTCTGTCTTCGCTATTTTCTTATATGACACTATCTTCAGTTCCATCTAAGGCATTGCTAATGCCACATTTTTTGAATGACTGTGCAACAGTTTTGTTCTTTACTGAATCCATGGTGTTTTAACCCATTCACAAAATTGAGTGATAGTGGGCCTCTTCATTCATTCAGTAAGTGTCAGACCATGATTACCAGCAGCCATCCATTTGTTCCACTCTTCTTGCATAAAGACTTTAAATGTTTTGTTGATGGAAATGTTGAGTGGTTGCAACTGGCTGGTAAGACTCCCAGGAATTACAGCTAGATGAGTCTTCACTTCTTTAAAGCTCTTTTTTGTAGTTTCACGAATATGTGCTCTAAAGTGGTCAAGCACTAATAAAGCAGTTTTTCCAGAAGCCCTCCAGAACATAGTCTGCAGGTGAGAAATCAGTCATGCACCGCAAGCAGATACAGGCCAGAGTAGGCACGTGGGGTATCTAAAGGAAGGCCTGTGCCCACCTACTGATCTTTCTAACAACACACTACTGCCTCCAACACACACCAACAGCCTCACTGTCCTACACGTCACCAGACACCTCAGTCTCCTGCATAAACTGACCATTTTTCTGGAACCACAGACTGACACTGAGATGGTGTGAGACCAGTTCATTACAGAATAGGAACTAAGGGATTAAAAAGTACCTCTTATCTTCAGAAAGCTCCACTTCCTCCCACTTCTTCCTGGGCAGTTAACTGGTTGGCAGTGGAGGCATTTTTACTGGCACAGACCCCACCCAGTGTCAAATACAATTGGCAGTTGGCAAAGTGCACTCATACCCATTATTAGCCTCAGCTGATTCGACAGGACAGCAGTTGTAGCTAGGGGTGTCAGGTGGCTCTCTGCACTCTCCTAGGTCCCAGGTGATGGGCAGAGGCAGACGGCAACTGACCAGATGCCCTGAGATTCAGCAGTAATGTGGGACATTTAAGTGTCCCCAGGATTTTTTTTATGGACCTACTACTTCCTCTTTTAATAGCTGTGACTACCACTGACAGGTCAGGTAATACACATCATGATCTATGATGCAATGTTTGCTCCATAAGATGCACAGACATTTCCACCCACTTTTTTAGGGGGTTGGGGAGAAGTGCATCTTATTGAGTGGAAAATATGGTAATTGACTTGATTCAGATAGACTGTATCACAGGTAGTGTTATAGTTTTATCTGAAGTTTTATGTTTATTTAGAGGGCACTGATAAGCCCCTGAATATTCTTAAACAACAGAGTGATAGGCAGAAGTTATGTTCTAGAGAGTATAATTTTCCTTTTGTGTATGAGATAGACCAAAAAAGAAGGGAACCTAGAAGTTAGAAGAACAAGTTTGAAGACTGAACAAATTTGGGTAACTTGTTATACTTGATAAGTCTGCAGAGAAAGTTACAGCTATAAAAGCTATTTGGAAAATATAAAGAGCAATGCTTGGAAATAAGGGCAAACTAGAAGTAAAACATGACTCTGATTCTGATTGTGGTAACTAAAGAAAATAGTTCTGTCATTTATCAGAATAGGGAAGTTGGAAAGGGAAATTGATTTGAGGGAGACATATAAAGAGAATTAGAGACAGCAGTGAAGTTATAACATTGAAAAGTGGTCTAAGAAACGGGATGTAGGATGGAACTGAAATGTCCCTATACTTTCTCAAGGGAAAACACCTTTCTTTTTTCTGACCCTATTGTATGTTCTGGATCAAGTGTAGCACACTAAGACCTGAGATCTTTTTGTGAGTTACTGCCTAAACTCAGAGTCTAAAAAAGACTACTAATGATGGTGGATAGAGGACAGTGAGGTATAAACTGCATCATGTATGTATGCATCAGAGGCATAGCTGAAAAACAGTCAAGAGAATTCCAGTCCTTGTTTTTTCTATGGTAGATCATCACCTAGCTGAAACACTGGTTTCCAATGATAACACTAGTTCTCTGCATACTGCCTTTAATGGTGCTTGTTAATTAATAGAGAAAATGCTTAACATGCATAGAAAGTGTTCTTTAGTATTCAAATGTTGGGAGTCTGTTTAATACATGTGTGATACATGTGACACAGCATTTCTCCACGTAAGAATACAGTCATTTCCTGACAAAAGAATGCCCATTACATGTAGAATATTCAAATAATTTTTTTTAACAAATTAAAACTTATACTTACAAATCATGAAACAATTTTATTCTTTTTCCTCCCAGGCATTCAAAGCTGTTTTGTCAGGGTAGCTCTTTCTCTGCCCCCTGAAATGTCCATGGCTTTTCAATTCTCTGCATTTGGAAGGTGGGTCTTTTTTTTGCTTGTTATTTATGTATTTATTTATTTATTTTTAAGATTGATTTTTATTGTTTTGACAGAGAGAGAGAGAGAGAGAGAGAGAGAGAGAGAGAGAAGGGGAAGAGTCCAGAGCAGCCTCCACAGTTGCACACCATCAGTTTTTCAATGGAGTTTTATTCCACAGGTGGACATGGGACTGTGCAGGGCAGGAACCAGGCTGGGGGCCTCCCATATGGGAGCCATACCCTGCCACTGGGGCCTTCTACATGGGAAGCATGTCTGGGGCAAGAGCTAAACCAATTGGGCCTCTCATATGGGAAGCTTGCCCCCAGTGAGAACTGAACTGGGGGCACACCCTAGTTCAGCATATGGCTCTGCATGGGCTGAGGCTGGGATTCGATCCTCAAACCCCGGGGCTGCAAGCTGAGCACTCAATCCTCTGAGCTTCCTTTACATTCAGCAAATGTTTTAAATGACTCTTCACTTATGCATATTTTTTGGGCTCTCTAAGACCCACCATCACTAGAGATGTCTCACATCTCTTAGCTTCTCTGGCTGGTCACCTGTGGTTTTCTCCTTCAGTCCTTGGTTATAACAAATCACCTTTAGACTTCTTCTGCTCAGGCCTCCTTTACTCTCCAATGACTTTTTTGGGAAGAACCCTAGAAAAACTGAGAGAACTCTTTTATACAGTCCCCATCTAAGCTTCTTTCTGTAGGCTGTGCAGTTACTCTCAGGAGCAGCACTGTCCTCTAACTGACCTCATGAGATGCTCAGGCCTGACTTATATAGTCCACCACGCCCCTGTAGTTCTAGGAGATACATATGAACCTCTCTGTGTGGCCTCTTTGAAAACCCTTCTCCTCTCTTGAGCTTTCCAAGCTTTCTTATGAGCTGGAATCGGGTGCTTAGGTAAAGGGACCAAAATGAGAATCCAGCTGAAGTTGGTTGGCAACTCAAGTATGAGATGGGCGTACACTTGTCACCTCTAGTTTGAGCCTCAGCTAAAACCCAAACAGGAAGAGCCCCATTTAAAACCCTGTCACCAGAGAAATATAGATATATATTAGACACATCAAAATTATGAAATTAATATATCTGAGACAAATATGGGTAAATGAAGCTTAGAGAAGGCAAGTGAGGAAAACTACAACCAGTAAGGTGACTGAGACAGCTCAGGGCACAGGACTCCTAAAACTCATCTAATCCCACCTATGGGGCTTGTTTCCATAGAAACTGCACTTTCAAACCCATATTGTACTTCAAAGGGGAAAATAAACTATTCTTTACACCCATGAAGCATAGTTACAAGAAAAAGAAATGAGTCATATGCTTTCATTTCAGCAGTTGCATGTGTGTTTTGTGTGAAAAACTAGAGAACAAATAAGAGATGTTTATTATAAGATAAATGAAGTTATGTTCTATAAAATTATTTAGGTATTGAAAGGGCAGAAAAAGACTACAAATTTCTCTCCCAGTCTGGCTTTTTTTTTTAGTTTCTTTATGTGCAGAAGGACCTACATGATCTAAGACAGCTGACCTCTTAAAACCTCATTTCAACTTTGACATATGACTGCAGAAGGACTCATTCGATCTTTGGAAAGTTTCTAAGTTTTATAACAGAGGCATATGTATAGAATGACTGTTTCCTGAAAAGACACATGGTTGTGGGTTGAATTATGTCTCATCGAAAGATATGGTGGGGTGGGGTCACATCCCCTCGCACCTGTGAATGTGACTTTATTTGGAAGAAAGATCTTTGCAGATCAAGTTAAAGTGTGGTTATATTTCAATAGGGCATGTCCTAATCCATTATGACTGGTGTCCTTATAAGCAGAAAATGCCATGTGAAGACAGTGACACACAGGGAGACTGCCTTGTGATGAAAGAGGCAGAGAGTAGAGTGATACACCTGCAAACTAAGGAACACTGAGGATTGGTAGCTAGCATCAGAAACTAGAAAAAGAAAGGGAAGCTTTTATCTTGAGTCAAAGAGGGAGTATGCCTCTGCTGATAACTTAACTTCAGATTTCCAGCCTCTGGAACTGTGAGAAAACAAGTTCCTGTTGTTTTAAGAAAATCAGGCAGTGGTACTTTTTTGGGGGGCAGCCCTAGGAATCTCAAACACATGGAAAAGAAATTTCACTTTCAATTGCAGAATCTTTGAGTTTGTTTTCTTAGACCTCTGTTGAGTAATTGCCTGATTGAGGAAGTTGCTTGGACTGATGGTCTTTTTCGGGAGTGTGGCATTTTCAGTTTTGGTGCTGATATATTGCCTACTGGGGGAAATAGTTGTTTCAGTTCAGCAACTGGTCCTGTCCTCTCTGACTTGAGTATTGATCTAACTAGACTTTAAACCCTATCACTCTTCAGCAGCCAGAAAGGGAAACAATCTCATTTCTCAGAATGAAGAAAGAGCATCTTATAAAATCATTTGTAGAGATATGAATTATTTAATTTCCTTATTTTTATTTACAGGGGCAAATTCTTCAGCTTGGACATATTCTGATGTAGCATAAAAATAATTCTGTTAAAAATGCAATAGGGGAAGCTGGGATGGCTCAATGGGTTAAGTGCTCACTTTGCAGCCCCGGGGACCGAGGATCGAATGCCAGCCTCAGCCCATGAGGACCCAGATGCTGAACTGGGGAGTGCCCCCAGTTTGGTTCTCAATGGGCTGAGACCCCAGCCCAGTTCCTGCCCTGTGCAGCTCCTTGCCCACCTGTGGAATGAAACTATGGGGAAAAACCAATGACATGCAACTATGGAGACTGTTCTGGGCCCTCCCCCTTCTCTCTGTCTCTGTATCTCTCTCTCTCTCTCTCTCTCTCTCTCTCTCTGTCAAAAACAATAAAAATAAATCTTTAATAAAAAAATTTAATCACGTACATGGATTAACAATAAATTCACAGCAACCACATTTACCCAGTCTGTCAACTCAGTGATAATCAAGATTTCTGGGAATTACTGTAACTACAAAAGCCTGCAAAAAAAAAAAATTTTTTTTTTTTTTGGCTTTGGTCCTATTTCTTGTACTGAACATTTAAGTGATTTGAACAACTTTATATGAAACTCAGAGTTTACTTTCTTGAAAATAAGAGATGACAAAGGTAATGCAAGTTCATTGTGAAATACTAAACAATATTTAGGTTTATAAAGTAAAAAAAAAAACCTTCAAATTAAATAACTGTCCTCATTATAACATTTATAATCACATTTTTACATTGTAGTCTTATATAGCAGTTATTTATTTATGCTTGTTTTACAGATTTAAAAATCAAGTTGTTTTTTTTGAGAATGATGGGAATATTCTAAAATTAGATTGTGGGGTGGTCTCAAAACTGTAAATTTATTTAAGTCATTGAATTATACACATAAAAATTAATTTATGATATATGCATATAAATCATATGTTGATAATGCTGCTTTAAAAACAAAACAAAACAAAAAGATTCTCCTCTCCTAGTAGGAAATATCAGTTCTGCAGAACTCCTTATAGAGCTGCGGTTTAGTAAATGACAATTGATGAGGGTGTTTACATCACTCTGGTAATAGTCCAAGCAAAACCAAGACGCCTTGTATATGTTGCAACTTTGTCTTGCCCAACAATGAATATGGCTAAACCAGGATATTGTTGGATGAAAGAAATTCCAGATAGAGACAGTCATCCTCCAGAGGACACATAAGTGTTTCTCCTGCACTGGATTTAGAGCCTGGGATTAATCTTTTGAAGACCTTTCAAGGCATTATCTTCACAAGAACTTGCAGTGCCCTCCACTACACCCACACTGATGATATGAAAAGGGTTTAGTTAAGCAAATGATATAATCTATCTCCCTGGAGCCAGGGAAGAGATGTTTAGATCTACAAAGCATTTTCAATTCTATGAGTCTGACCACTAACCAATTTTCCCATTCCATGACAAATCTGTCAGCCATGTTAATTCACTGAGCAAGTGAGTAGGAGAGCAGGAGGGGGTAAGGAGGCTGTTTTCTGAGAAACTAAGACATCTGATATATTTTGGATAGAGATGCCTTACCTTTTTCCTAGTAGAGCTGATCAATAAGCTGCAAAGATTTCACAAATGCCCTCTTTTTCCACAAACACTGACACTGCTCTCCATAGGCTTTTCTTCAGTGATTCTTTTTATTTGTATTTTATTTTTTTATTGTTAAATTTATTGGGGTGACATTGGTTAGTAAAAATTACATGGGTTCCAGGTGTACAATTCTACAGTACATTGTGTATGTGTTGCGTTAGTGATTTTTCTTTTATAAACAGTTCTCAAGCTACTCAAATTTTAGGAAATGAGTGTATTGGACAATCTTGCCTCCAGGTATATTCCATAAGCAGCTCTATTCTGCTCTGGGTGTTGGGAGTCCACCTTCTATGGGCCATATCAACTATATCCCTGTCCTTTGCTGTGATTGGTCTTAGCCATTGATAAATCATAGCAGGAGATCGGAGAGTACAAAGGAAAAAAGTTGGAGATTTTATTCTATGGCAGACGTTGGACTGACAGCAGCGTGGTTCCTCAGAAAAATCCTCCTATGGCATAGATCTCTGCCATCTGTATGTGGCCCTCTCTGAGACCCAGTAATTACTGCCCCACCTTAGCCTTCAACTCTATTAGTGATATTCACATCTTAGCCTTCAACTCTGTTAGTGATATTCACATCACCACCCCTTTTTGCCTACCTGAAACTCTGACCTCACACTTTTAAGTAGTCTAAGGTGACCAGATTTTAACATTGGTAAAGCAGGACACCATTGACTGGCGGGGAGGGGGTTCTTGATTAAAAATTTGGTTTATCTCCCGCCATTCCCTAGCTTGTCGTGCCTTCTTTCCAAAAATCAGGACTTTTTTAAAACGCCGTGGGACGCAGGACAAATTGTTAAAAATCAGGACTGTCCCGCCAAAAGCGGGATGTCTGGTCACCTTAATAGTAGTCCCTTGATTAAATTATCTTTATTTGCTTTTTCAGTGTGCCATCCCTTTCCTGAAATACCAAAGCCATTCATTCTTTCCATAGAAAAGTCCTCTTTGCCAAATTCCTCCTTGGGATCATCATTGGAGATTTTTGGGCCTTTGAGTACTTAGAACTCAGTCCACTGTTAAATTATTAAAAGATAGCAGTTTCAAGAAGGTAAATTGGCTTTATGTATATTTGTTTAGAAGGCTGTAAAATATATTCCACAAAATCATTACATAAAAACTAAGTGTATCACTCACAGATAGAGCACTGCCAATTGTTCACATCTCACCAAAAAACAAAACAAAACAAAACAAATCCCACTAATTAAAAAATTTTTTTCTCAAAGTTCAAAGGCAAGATTAAAGGATTTTTTTCTAGAGACAGAGAAAGTCTATAGCTTTGGAAGTCCCTTCATGTATCTACCCATCTCTCCTTCACTGATTTTAATGATCCACTGGATCGGAGGCCAACATGCTAATCTTCCTTAGCACATTGCAAGGGAAGCACTAAGGCAAAGCACTATCACCACCCGTGATCATATTTATTAGGAGGGAAGGTGTCTGAAAAAGTAAAAGTGTGTTTGCACTATAAACCAATAGGACTCAAAGGTTGCTGTCTAGAAATCATGTTTTATTAAATGATGTTATTTGTACTTTCTATAATCAAAGGTGAAGCTCTACTGAGCAGGGTGGCCTTTGTGTGGAAATTACAGTGTTTGTATCCTACTCGAGTGTTTGAAAACAGTCCTCGTCCAGTGCTAAGCAGGGCACAATTCATTTGCTTAACAAGCTGCTCTCCTTCTCTTCCTTTCCCTTTCCTCAAAAAATAATGTGGAATTGCATATCTGGAACCTATCTATTTAATTTTTACTAACAAATGTCACCCCAATAAATTTTAAAATTAAGAAAAAAAGATAATGTGAAAAGATAAACTATACCTAGGCCAAATCTGAATAATCACTAATTTTATGTTAAAGAAGCCTGAAAAACACACTTTGTTTTCTTTGCCCTTTTTCTTTTCACATATTTTCCAATACTTCTCAGCTGTCAGAAACTGAGTGGCTTAGCACAAAGTGATTTATTTTATGGTGAAGCTTTAGGAATTATGTAAAACCTGTAGATGATCAGAAGCCAGTTTTTTAATAATAATATATAAGAAAAGGATAAGGCAGTTTTATAAAGTTTTTAAATATACAATGAGCTCTCATAGAATTGCTATCATAATCTTAGAATAACTATACTTATCATGACCTGTTCCTCTTAAGACATGAGTTTTGATATTTTATATTTTTTAATATTTTTAAGTGGGTACTTTTGAGCACATTAATGAATTTACAGATTATTCTCTGATGACTGATTTCTGAAAAGCAGAATATTTTAGAGTGAAAACATTTTTTATAACTATAAATATTTCCAACCCTAGCAATCAATGGGGTGACAGATGTTGCAGCCAGATCACCCTCAAATCCTATAACTATGAATATTTTCATCTGCTCACTGTTCAATCATGTTGATGCTCAAATTTTCTTATCACTGTAAAGTAGACATTGGTGCAGGTTATTAGTTAAGCTACTGGATATGATCATTCATAAGATAAACTAGTGTGTCAGTATTTCTAAGTGAGGCAATCCGTCAGAAAGTTCTTTTTCTTGATTTATGTTTTTGAATGGGTTGGCAAATGTATACATTATAATATTTATAATAATTAAACAAATGCATCTAGTTATAACTAATTTCATTTGAAATATAAACCATGCTACACATAAATATCTAATATCTAAATGTCATATGTAATTTACTTTATACTAAGATATTTGAGTTCTACCAAGTAAAATGTTTTGGTTTTTTTTTTTTTTTTTGCATCTAGATTATAAATGCTTCCCTAACCTATCCCCAAGAGATAATATGTAGTAGAATCTACAAATAAATTTGATCATAAACATGACCAAATTCCTTTGATTGCAATAAATAATGTATTATCTACATTGTTCATTTATATTTCAATACTTTTTTGAAAAGAAACTGGATGGCACTTAAAAAAAATACAGCATATAATTGTCCTTGGTTAAGGAAAAAAAATTAGAGGCCATATGTATATTTTATATGTTTAATTCAGTTAGTGACCATAGATAAATTTATATTGTGGGGCATTTTTTTTTCTTTTAGGCATTATTCTTAGTAAGCTGGAGCAGTATTGGGAATTGGGGATTGATTTTTTATAGAACAAGAGAGAATTAAATAATTTTGCAGAAGGATGGCCTTGGAGCCAGTTGTCTGGTACATAAATGTGTAGGTTATAACTCAGTGGCACTAAAGCACTTTCAAGATTGTTAAAAGACTACATGCAGTTACACTAAAGCAATAGGCAGGCACCTCCGAAGAGGAGCACTCCTGCTTCCTAAATGAGCTGATGAGCCGAATGAAGCGAGCATTTTTAGAACTTTGTTCTTAACAGTAAGAAATAGTTTTGTATCACAACCCAGTACAAACCAACACATGCACACAAGCACACAAACATACCCTCACATTTATACACAATTGAAACTAAACCTCAAAAAGTAATACTTACTGGAATTGTAGCCAAAGCACTATTTTAATATTATATTCAACATATTTTTTTCTTGAATAATATGACCAATAAATTATATCATGCCCCACTAAAGTAGCACCCAACATTTGGAAAAGCACTGTAAATTATAAAGAATGACATGTATAATGAGCACCTGTTGCTCCTCTCTTATTACCAAGTAGAGGTGGCCAAGAGAAGATAGACTTCCTTTGATCAGTGCTATCTACAAATTATTTCACTTTTACCCTCACAAAGACTAAGTTGGAACATTTAAGGCTGTACTCAGAACTTGAAATGTGTAATTCACTGACACAAGTGAAAAAACCTAAGTTGAATCACACAATCTCATTAGTTAAATCTACTTAGAGATAGTAGGTAGTAATTGATGCTTATTGAGTTCATGACCATTTGATATTATAAATTAAGTCTGTGTTTCTCAGATTAAGACTACTGGAATAATCCCTTACATCTAGTTACCTAGAAAAGCAGTGGCAAAGACATGGGATGAAGAGGCTAGCCTCCCTCCCTTTTTGCTCTCTTTCTGTCTTGGAAGGAGAGGCTGAGCCCCATGCTAGTCTGAGAATCTCAAAGGAAAAGGTGTTTTTTTCCATACACATGAAAATTCTCACATTATAGAATATAACTGGATAGACACTGAAACGGTCTGTGGGCTTCTGCCTGAACTTCTGCCAATAAAAAAAAAATCAATTAATTTGGATTAAGTCACAACTTTCAGGAGAAATGAGTACCTTTAGGAGAAGTAATAGGCTATAAGCTTCTAAAAATTTTTCTGAGTTTATCTGAGTCTTTTGAAAATGCCAGATAGCTAAAAATGAATGCAACAGAACACGGGACTTAAGAGGCAAACAAGCTGAGAGCAGGAAGGAAAGAACCCGTGACAGAGTATACAAATAGGTAGCTCCTGAGGGTCGTGGGAATGAGAAGGCACCATGAAGACAGTGTGGACTATTAGAGGGAAATGGGAGGGCACCAAAGATGCTTTGATCTCTGTATTATTTAGTATATTAAACTGATACAGTGCTAGCCTAGTGACTCTTAACCATAGAAAGACTTTAAAAATAACTTCTGTTTCCTCCTCACGTACAAATCTCAGACAAGTAGGCAGGCTGCTATGCTCCACACAGTCAGGAATCCATGCTCCCTCCACCTTCTTTCTGCATTATCATCTGGGTTGTTGCTCTTATCCCCATAAGGAATGCTTTCTAAGGAAGTTTCTTTAAGTAGCATTTGTTCCAACTTGGTTGAGGAAGAAAATGCATGAAGGAGCACATGCTCAATATTTTAAGTCCCAGGAAGAGGTGCACAGCACTTCCTTTTATTTTCCCTGGTGAATATGAAGTCACATAGCCATGTATAGCTGAAAGGATTGGGTGAGGAGTGACAGTGCTACAAATTGTATCCCTTGGCTTGGTGGTCGTATCCCTATCCTGTATTATTGAGGAATAAAAGGAGAATGAACTTTGGTGGCTAGCCAGTATTCTCTGCCATAGCAATTATATTTCTTAGTCAGCTGTAGCTTATAAAGCATTTCTGTATCTACTGTCCAAAGGAAGACCGTGGTTTGCCCAGGATGCTGTGACTATAAAGCACTCTTAATGGTGTGAATTTTACTTCAGCATTTATTATCAGGTCATTGACATAACTACAAAGCCTTTTGAAAAATAACCTTATATTAATTTTAATCCAATTTTTCTGTTAGCTTGGAATGCTTTACAATGCTAATATAAAACTTCTGGGACTAAGGCCATAAGTTAAAAGTGAATGTCTTTAATAAGTTCCAGATTTCTGACCTAACTTTTAATACAAATCTTGCTCCATGAATTTAATATATACTGTAAGGGACAAGGTCTGATAGATAAGCCATAAAATTGGAAAATATTGGTTTGATTAGGGGAAATCACTGCATAAATTATATAAATGTTTAACCACTGCACTGTACACCTAAAACGAATATAGAATAATGTTGTATGTCAACTATAATTAAATATATATGTAAATATATATATATATATATATATATATATATATAGTTATGGGACGTAGAGTACAGCATAGGGAATATAGTCAGCATCATAACAGCTATGTACAATATTAGATGGATGGTAGACTTGCTGGGGTTATTATCACTTTGTAAGAAATGTAGATGTCAGATCATTATAATGTTTTGTACACCTGAAATTAAAACATATATATATATATTGGTTTGATCAGAAATCAGGCCAAGTGTTAAAGTCTGACAATATCATCTATACTCACAATGTTTTTGCATATAAAAAAAATTAATTTGGGTTTTCTGCATGTAAAACAGTGCATGACCCAGATAAAATTGTCTGGTAACTTTATAAATAATCTAGCCTTGAATATTAATGTCTTAAAAGATTTTTTTTTAAGAGGGTTCCTTCAAATAAAATTTGAATGTAAAGGAAGTATCTGTTTTGGGCTAAATGGAAAACTTTGATGCAAAGCCCAAAATGTAGAAGAAACCTTAGATTCCAATTCAGAAGTGTTCCTTCATCCATTTCAAACTGTGGGATTCTCTAAGAATCAGTGTGCTAGTCCTACATTTTTATGGGTAGCTCTTCCTTATACTGATAAGAAAAGCCTCTGGTTCTTGATAATGTGGTAGATGTAAGAGATGTCAGCAGGTGTCTCAGATGAATTTCAACTGGAATTGAAAGTACAGAACTTCAAGCTTTGCAAATGCAATTTTTTTGTCTTGCTAACACAACGAATTATCCTCATCCCTATGTTTAAAGATATCAGAGAGGTCAACAGGTCTTTGTTATTTGGTTTTCATTATGAAGGTCTCCAAGTGATTTCTACTACTCTGCAATGTTCTTTACAAACAACCCATTGCCTTTTTTTTTAACTGGCTGTGATGTTTTTCTTTTAAATTTGTGGAATTCATTTATTCATTCCACAAACATTGGCAAGCCTATGTGGTGCACTATTCTAAATGCTGAGCACACAGAGATGGACAAGGTCAACTCATGCTTGCATATCCTAGTAGTGGCAGCAGGTGATAGAAACATAAGTAACAAAAATTATACACCAGAAAAATAAAGCAGGTGTCTTGCAAAGCCTGATCAGGGATGTTCTCCCTGAGGCGGAGACATATGAGCAGGGAAATAAGGTAGTAAGTTATGTGACATCTGAATAAAAAAATTTCTAGGCAGAAGATAGAAAGTGCCAAGGGCACGCACACACACACATGAGAAAAACAAAAATATTTAAAATAAAATAATAAAACAAAACAAAACAAAACAAAACAAAAAAATGTAGTCTAGCATTTTGAAAGAATAGCAAAAAGGCCAAGACTAAAATGAATTGAACAAAGCATGAAGTGAGTTCACAGAATTTCACAAGGTCTTTTAGCTATGACCAAGGGGCTGAAATTTATGCTAAATGAAATGGAAACTTGGGGAAGCCGGGATGCTCAGTGTGTTAAGTGCTTACTTTGCAGCCCCGGGGACCAAGGATTGAATCCCGGCCCCGGCCCGTGAGGACCCATATGCTGAACTGGGGCATGCCCCCAGTTCAGTTCTTACCAGGGTGAGACCCCGGCCCAGTTCCTGCCCTGTGCAGCCTGCTCCCACCTGTGGAATGAAACTATGTGGAAAAACCAATGATGTGCAACTATGGCGACTGTTCTGGGCCCTCCCCCTTCTCTCTGTCTCTGTCTCTGTATCTCTCTCTCTCTGTCAAAAACAATAAAAATAGGGAAGCCGGGATGGCTCAGTGGGTTAAGTGCTCACTTTGCAGCGCCGGGGACCAAGGATCAAATCCTGGCCCCAGCCCGTGCAGACCCATGTGCTGAACTGGGGAGTTCCCCCAGTTCAGTTCTCTCTCTGTCTTTGTATATCTCTCTCTCTCTCTCTCTCTCTCTCTGTCAAAAACAATTAAAACAAATAAATAAAATAAAATAAAGTATATGCTAAAAAACAACAATAACAAACAATAAAAATAAATCTTAAAAAAAAAAAGAAATGGAAACTCATTTGAAGGGTTGAACAGGGGAGTGACATGACTTGATTTATGTTTTTAAATGACCATTCTCGCAGCTGTGTGGAGAATTAATAGTAAGTGGATAAGAACGGAAGTGCCAGTAAAAAGACTTTTAAGAGCAATAAGAAAAGACAGTCACTTGAACCACTTTGAAAATGGTGATGTGAAAAACACATGTAAAACCAAAAATCTCGTGTAGGATTTGTTAGTTGCTTTCCCAGAAGCCAGCCTCACTTTCATTCCTTGCTAATAGTGCTCCAATAGTAATCTGATATGCCAGCCTCTGCTCATGAATTATGATTGATCTAATTGTATCCTGGCCATCACATCTCCACTTGTTAGACATTCACTTGTGCAACACAGCTCAGAATATCCTGGTTATCCAAAAAGACTTCAGAGAAAGTCATCTCAGGACACTTCTTTGAAGACTTTCTTCTTATTGATGATAGAAGGAAAGGCATTCTGTCTATCTTCCAAACCAAAAATTTGATCAGTATAGGAAAATATAGAAAATAGAAAAGGGAAACATTTCCTAGAGTGTGTTCTATGAACAAATATATTTGAAAAATACTGTGATGCTCATAGAGTGCAATAGATTTATTCTTAGGTTTTCTTTTTCTTTTCAAATTTTTATGTGATTTATGGATGTCCAAGAGAAAGCTAAAGAACTTAGATTTTCCCAAAATTATGTAATAGAATTCCAATTTAGAAAATAAAAATCTGGTTCACAAAATTGTTTTTTTCAGACACCAGTGTATTAATATTGGACAAAGAACTGAATTTTGTAGAATCAAATAATATTCTTCAAAATCATGGAGCACCATTCCTTGATGTGCTCAGAACGCCCACAGCATGCTGCACAGGTTAAAACATTTAAGTGTTAAAGTATTCTCATTAAAAAATAGATCAACTACTTAGGAGAATCTATCAAAGTAGATGTTTGATGTTTGATATTAAGATTTGGATTTTCAGAAATCTTATTTATTCACAGCAGTTAGAAGGCTCATTCAAATAAAAGTTTCAAAAAATATATAGCTAGAAAATTGCTTCCTAGATTCCTCCCCCTTCCCCCCACCTTTATTTTAAAACAGACTTATTATGAACTTGAGTTAGTATGGAAACTGCTACCATTCTCTCAGGACAGAAGGAAAGAAGGGAGGGGGAGAGGGAGGGAGGGAGGGAGGGAGGGAAGGAAGGAAGGAAGGAAGGAAGGAAGGAAGGAAGGAAGAAACAAAAGAAGAAAGGAAGGAAAGAAGGAGGGAAGGGAGGGAGGGAGGAGCTAACAATCTTCTTTACAAATGTTTCATTCTGTTAATATTTTTAAAAACATTTAATTTAGAGAAAAAAAGAAAAATATTAACAGGCATTTAATTTAAATAAAGAATCTAAACTACACTAAAAATTTTACCATGAAAATTTATAGATAGATATATATAATAGAATAGGAGATATATATATGTGTGTGTGTGTTTATAATTGGCTGTCTGAAAAGTATCAAGCCATATAACCATTCTCATTATATTAACAAGGCTAGATTTTTTTATGGATGATAGATAGATAGATAGATAGATGATAGAGAATTTCAAACTACTTCATTGATTCTGGTTGTAAAAGATAGCATACTACCAAATTTTATCTCATCATAAAAAAGGATTAATATGGCTTAGAACTAAATGTCAAAATAAATTTTCATTATATAGTCTAATTTTTAAACCACAGGTATTGGCAGAAAAGAGTGATTTAGCTGATCAGTTTAAATTTTCTATGCTGGCCATTTTGACAGTAGACTTTATGCTTTACTGGTATAACTGTGTAATGAAACTCTACCAAGAATATTAAGACCTTATTACTCAATGGGTGATCCATAGCCTAGTGGTTTGGGCACTACCTGGGAACCTGTTAGAAATGCAGAGTCTTAGGCCCCACCCCAGACCTACTAAATTTTAACAAGATTTCTATGTGATTCCTAGGCACATAAGAAGCATTGAGAAGCCTTGCCTTAGAAGACACTCTCCATGTGTTTAACTATCATTGAGGATTGTTATGCTTCCACCTGAGATGATAAGCAGGTTTTACTAAGAACCGGACACTGGGATTACAGTTCATCCCCTTCACTGTGCACCCACTTAAAATATATGATCTATAATAGAGTGAAAAATACTATTTGATGTGTGATATACATACCACACTTTGTGTAGATCTGACAAAGCAAACTGAATAGATAATTAATTTCACATCTTATCTATTCTCACTTATGTTTTTTTGTTTTGTTTTGTTTTGTTTGAAGATTTTATTGTTTTTGACAGAGACAGAGACAGAGAAAGGGGGGAGGGCCCAGAGCAGTCTCTATATTTGTATGTCATTAGTTTTCAACATGGTTTCATTCCACATAGGTGGGTGGGGGCTGAGCAGAGTGGGAACTGGGCTGGGGGCCTCCTGTATGGAAGGCATGCCCCCTTGAGCCAGGGGCCAAACTGGGGGATGAGAACCAAACATGGGAAGCCCACCCCAGTTCAGCATATGGGTCCACACAAGCTGGAGATGGGATTCAATCCTTGGCCCCTGGGGCTGCAAAGCAAGTGCTTAACCCACTGAATCATCCCAACTTCCCGTATCCTCACTTGTATAAGGCACAAGTTTACAAAGCATATTATGAGAGAGAGGCAAAAGACAGACAGACAGACATGCCCAAGTGCACTGGTGTCCTGGGTGCCAAGTTCACCAATACGCAAAATGCAAACAACCAAGTCTTTGCCACTGACTTCCCCAGAACAAGATCTCTGCTTTATTGGAAGTATTTGGCCTCTTTGAAATGATTCCACTCTAGATTCTGAACAAAATTTCTTAACTAAGTTTTTCTAAAATTTTTGTATTTATTCAAAACTCATCCCAGCCTCAGACATATTACCAGATTTTCTCAGAGCCACCCCCTTCCCATTACATGCTTATCACTCAGCCCAGCTCCATACCAGAGGTAGTGAAGGCAGGAATATTTGGATCTGACAGTAGGGTCTGGTATGTTAAGTTGAAGTATAACCACATCCTTTGGCTGCCTTCATTCTTCCCCTGCTGAGCCCATCTTGGCCTTCCAATGTAGACTTTTTTGTTTTCCCCATCTTTTCCCAATACTCCATGGTATAGCTAAGATCTTCATGTAAGGTTTGCAAGCTCTAAGATTCATATGCTCATAGCCTCCTTCAATAAACCAACTCCTCCTAAATTTGAAGAGACAGAAGTAGCTGATAATTTGGGTGGTAAAGTTATTCATAAGCAGTAGTCATCCTTAGTTGCCATCCTTAAAGGAGGAGAGGGGGAACTGTGTTAAGAACAAAGCTGGTAGGATGAAGATCTGAGAGAGGGCTTAGTATGTGATAGTAACGAGAGAAAGAAGATGAGATGAGGCATGTGTTAGCAGAAAACATGAGTAGGAAGATGAGAAAAGCAGCTGTATGGAAAAACCAGCATTAAGAGGAAGCAGTCTTCTTTTCTCAGGACTAATTTTGGCCTTCTTGTTATTCCAAGTATGAAAATGTGATGATTTCAGTGGGCCGTCACTCAGGTCTCCCTCCTAGATGAAATAGACACACAGCCCCAGGGTTACCCTCAAAATCCTTTCTCACCCAGCTTTCCCCAGGCACCCTTTAAATGTACAAAAGCAGTCATAAAGTTTATGTCTCCAAAGAGCCCCTAATTGCTAATTCCCATAGTACTTGGCTTGCCAGTCCCATTGTGCATGTAGGCCACTTTCTTTTTAATACTCTCGACTCTTGGTCATCTGAGCCATGACCATTCCCCTGGTTCTCTCATCTCTTTGGTGATTCTGGTACAGTCCTAACAGTGGGTTGCTTTTCCTCTTCCTGATTCTAAACATAGGGATCCTCTAAGATTCTCCCCTAGACTTTATTATATTCTCTTTCCACATGTTCTCCATCATCTACCTATGTGTTAATGATGTTACTAAGATACTATCATTAGGACAGGTGTCTCTCCTGAGTGCTAAAAATGTCTATCTAATTGTCTCAGGAACATATTCACTTGGATGTCTCTAAGGAAATACAAACTAAACACAATCAACTCTGCCGTAATTATCTTCCCATTGCAGTGTGCTTCCCTCCTTTACACTTTATTTTATCATAATGAATGGCAATACCCAATCACCCAAGAACTCTGGATACCATGCTCAAAACCCTCACTCCATGTCTTTGTCTTTAACCCTTTAACGTTCATTTAACTTGGCCTCTTGGCTTCTCCCTTCCTATACTGGCACATCAGTCATTTAACGAGACAATCTGCTTCTAATATTCTATCACTTTGATCTCTCTAGGCATGCTATTCTGCATAAAATATTTTTCTGAATGTAATAAAAATTCATACTCCTTAGCATGGCATATGAGATTTCCTTGATCTAAACTCTGTCTGCCTCTTCTGTGTCTCTTCAAGCACTCCTTGATCCACGCCGAATGTCTAAAATTCCCCAAATACACCAGGTGATTTCATGCCATCCTAGTGCTCCACCAACCTGTTTTGTAAGCAACTAATCATAATGAAAGATCCAACTTAGATGTGCCCCTTGCCTGTAAAGCTTTTGCTGACTCTCAGAATTGTCCACTCCCTTCCTTGTTTCCAGGTGGAATACTGCACTTTTAAAAAGTATAGTTAGTACTTTATTACTTTTATGTTAATCTCACATATATATTACTATACATATATAGTAATATCCTCAAGCACTGTGCCTGGCATAAGCTAGATGTCAGTAAGTATTCATTGACAGAAAGAATGACTATGTAAAGCAAGCAGTGAATTCAGAACAGAGAACTTGTCTGCAGCTTACTTGCTGATGCCTAAATTTAACACGACAAAGCCAGGTTTAAAATGACACACCTCTGGTAGACTAGGCAGCATTCACAGCATGGCCTAAAAGAATGATATCAAAGTCATTCTTGTAACGTGTAACTGGGGAACCTGAGAGAAAGTAGATCTCCTAAGGATATGGACACTGAAAAGGGGTCAGAGAAGTTCCAAAAGAACAGGGGCAGATTTTATCTGTCAACAGCCATCTGAGTTACACATACACAAGAGTGTAAAAGCACAAGAAGGCTTACCCTCAGACAAATATCTCTTCACTTTAATTCTTTCTAGTGCATGAGACCTTTTGATGTTGTTTACAAGTCAGACCATCCTCTCGCTTCAGACTATATCAGTAGCCTGGGTATTTTTATCTGAGTTCCCTCCTGTGAAAAGCAAAGAATTCCCCTAACTTGAAATCAAAAAGTTACTTGGAATTCCTATCTGGGAAAGATTATCAAATGAAGTTATGGAATCTGAGACTTTTTTTTTTTTTTAAAGACAGTTCTCTTGGCTTGAAAAAAGAGGCAGGTGCTCCTGATAGTGTGCTTTAGAATGTGACTCTGTTATGAAGGCAGTAAAAAAGGTTTAATCCTGTTCCACTCTGTGGTTTTTATTTTTTGAATAGCTGAAGTTGCTCAAATGTCCATTGGCAGTAACTTCTGTCAATACTAACAGCAATCCCAAAACAAGGATTCATTTCATTCAAGCCTCTAAAATTTCATTGGACTCAATGAAAATTTTTTCAGTGGAGCTATAAAAGCTCCATTTTTTTCCCATTCCCTAAACTATTATTAGTTGAAAACTGAATTGGATTTCATAAAGATTTATGGACACTACTAAAATCACTTAATAGCTGAAAGCCATGTAATAACTTTTTCCATGTCTGAATAAAACGTGAGGCTTATAGAAGTGACCATTGAAAAGAGCAGACAGATTAGATTTAGAGTGTTTCCACCTAGCCCTTTTTCGGTCTACTGTAGGGCCCATGTCTGCTGCTCCTAAAGAATTATGCAAGCTTGATAAAGTCTTGGAGTGTGGTCTTCATATTATTAACTTATTGAAGTTCAGTATAACCCACCCCTAATTATTGGCAGAAATGTAGAAGGGTCATTTTGTTTCAAGTGTGAAAAACATGAAAATTATATTGAATAAGGGTTGAAATAAATTTATTTTTACATTTCTACCTGTCAGGTGGTCCAGGAATTATTTTTAATTCAGGCTCATTATTAAGATCTGACTTACATGAGTCTAGAAAGTCATTCTGATCAATTTCATTTTTTCAGCTTCATTTCCAGTACTGAACTTTTATGCCTGTGGAAAGCAAGGCTAGGTAGAGTGGCTTCTCCAAATCACCTTGATAGGGAGAATGATTCAGAGTATGCATTCCCAAGGCTTCCATAGTTTACAAGGAAAAAAATTGTGAATCTGATATCAACTAAGCTGAAATTAAGCAAGTAGGTACTATCAACATTTAAAGGCAAGATTTCTTGGAGGAATTATGGTTGAATTCTCAGATTAAACTCTTTTTCTGCTGTCTTCAGATACTGAGCTTCTCTTCTCTCTGCACAGGTAGCACAGAACCTGAGGTGTATTGGAAAGAAAAAATATAATAAACTTAAATATTGGACCATTCCTTGAATCTCAGTCACTTATTAGTACTGTAACATCTTCTTCAGCTCTGTTCACAGCAATTGCCCAGGAACATTCAGACCTGCTTCTAGTTTGTGAGTTTCTACTTGTTTCCTAAACCTTATCTTTTCCTTTTTTCCTCCCTAATTTCTCTTCTTTGATTGAATGGATTAACCTGGGTTTCTCTACTTCAAATTTGAGGGAAGTTTTTCTACTTTTGCCGAGGCCTGTTCCCGAAGACCCAAGCCCTGGCACCCACGCTGATGGTTGTCATTCTAGATCGGCCAATCCAGTCTCCTTGTAAGGGAGACTCAGAAATGTAGTCACTCAACACTGTGGAAGTGATGGCCTCACCTCTGAAATTAAAGAAACCATTCTACCTAACTCTGTATTTTATTCTAAGGGTCAGTAAAATGAGTGTATAAAAATCTACAGTACAGTAAACCTATATAGTTTACTTCAATAGCCAGAAATAAACCTTAGTAAGACAGCTACTGTTACCTCTTTTAGCTACTGCTAAGTAGTTTAGGTAGGAGTGTATTAAATGCAATTTTTAGTTGAAGTGCCTGTTGACCAGAATGCTCTATATAATTAACACTGGTATCTTACTCATAATACTTTTTACTAGAAGTAAAAGCATCAGTGAGGATTAGCTAAACTCACAGAGGAATGTGAACTGTACATGAATTATAATACTATTATCACCTTTAAAAAATAAGCTAGGTTGTAGACTTCTGATATTAATTTTCAGTCTCTCCTCCCTGTCGAATCAGTAATAATCTTTACTTAGTTGTGGCCAAGGAAGTTGTTGCTAGCATGGTCAGTGTTGATTCTTATCTATTTTCTTGGCCTGGTTTCCATATGTTTTTTACCTTCATGCCCCAGTTTGTACTTGTGTCACATTAGTGGGACCTGGGTGAAACTTCCTTTTATTAAGATAGTTAATTCTAAGTACAGAGGCTTCTCAATTTTTCATATATTATACAGATACTCAAAGCTTAATAATGGTTCCAGTGTTCTCCAATTATACCACACAATCATCTTTAATCAGGTCTGTGTCACTTCAGGAATGTTCTTTTTAGTTCTCCCGGTCTTTGAGATTGGTGTTCTATCTACGTGTTTTTCTTTTTCCTTTTCTTTTTAATGTTTTTGTCTCTGAGTATTGCAGTACTGATGATCATACTTGCTCATTTATTAATGAGAAGAATAATTTCCAGATTAAGCCTATGATGAAAATCTTGTCCACATGTATATATTTGTTTACTTGTTTGTTTATAATTTTAAAATGTAGTTTTGGCTACCATGGTGTATTTTGTATCATTTCCTTTTAAACCACACTATGCCCTTTTGATCTCCACCTCTACTGATAATTACTTCACATCTACTTTAGTACAGCTTGGAAAATATACTTTGTAAAATGTAAAGATCCATACAAGTGCAATTAATTGTTTTGGTCAGTTACCAGAAGACCACAAAGAAGAGTACAAAGGGAAATAAGTCCTGGGGAAGGCAAGTGTAAAACGTAGTCATCAAAAACAACCTGATTCTTTTCTCTACATTAATCACTTACGACACCAACTGTGGGTTTTCCACACCCAGTAACTTTTCAATTCCCTATAAACACCAACTGACTGTCCTGTGACTTAATTCAGTTCTGACACTAACTACCCAGAATTAGGACCAATCCCACAGCTTAAGGGCTCAGTCCCACAAAAGTAATGCCAGTCACAAGTCTGGGACTCTTATATGTCTCAACAACCAACTAAAAATTGGGGATTCCCATAACTCCCTCTTCATGTTCAATAATTTGCTAGAATGGCTTATAGAACTCAGGGAAACAAGACTGATGTTTACCAGATTATTATAAAGGATCAAACTCAGGAACAGCCTAATGGAAGAGATACGTAGGACAAGCTATGAGGGCAGGGAGATGTACAGAGCTTCCATACCCTCTCTGGGCACACCACCCTCCCAGAACCTCAAAGTGTTTATGGACCCAGAGCTCTCCATACCCCATCATGTAGAATTTTTATGGAGGTTCATTGCATAGGCACAATTGATTGAATCATTGGTGATTGAACTCAATCTCTAATGCTTCTTCTGTCTCTTTGAAGGTTAGAGATGAGACTAAAAGTTCTAACACTCTAGTTAACATGGTTGGTTCCCCTGGCAACAAGTCCCACTCCTAACCCCCATTCTCAGGGGCTTTCCAGAAGTCACCTCTGTCCCTCCCAAGCTATTCTAGCAACTGGGTACAAAAAATACATATATTGTAACAAAATTTGCTTCTCTCATTTCACCTTTATCACTTAGGAATTTACAAGATTTTAAAACTCTGGCCAGTGGCTGGGGATGAAGATCTAAATATGAGGAGTGTCCAGAACGTACCCAGCAACGTAACCATTCTCATTATATTGACAGTGGCTGGATTTTTTCTGGACATCCCTCTTTTATATTTCTTATTATATTATAGTATCACAACTAGAAAAGAATGTTAACCAATATATCTGGAAAGAAAAGTGAAACTTTTCTATTCTGCATATACTGAACTAAGCCAGTATATGATTGATATAGATAAATTATAGATAAATAAATAGATAGCCAATTATGTATATTGACATATCATATGGACACATAATTGTTGACATTTAAGATTTTCTCTGTTACCTCATCTTGCCTTCTTGATTAATCAATTAAAATGAATGCCTTAGACCTGCCTATCTGTCTATGTGTGGTTTCCTGATTCCTATTGTAGGCCCTGAAAGAATAGGACTCTCCAACTGTGTATGGCAACATTAAACAATAACCTTGTTGAAAAGGAAATCACTTTGCTGACAATCTAATTGAACCTATATATTTTATTGACAAAGAAACTATAATAATATAAAGGCAATTCCATTAGCAGACTTCATGTTTCTTAAATCCCTGTATAGTTTCTAAAACTGCTTTTTAAGAAGCCTGCTGATTCTAATGTGAAGCATTAAAAGATATAGGTCTACAATTTACATACACACACGCATACAAACAAAATGCTAATATTATTATTGTATTGAATTAGTATTATCATGAGCCTTTAGACAGTAATTTAAAAATGGGTCTGAAATTGATTTTTTTCACTTTTATCCATAATTCTAGTGAGTTCCTTATGAGCAACATGTGGTTTTGAAACCAAAATAGTTTTTCTAGTTTCTGTAAACAGAGGAAATTTACTTTGCTAGGTCAATATACTGTGCCACTGTCATAAACAAAGCTAATTTTCAGTATGCACCCAAAATAGAATATCCAAGTTCTACTGGTCTTCCAATGCATGGATAAAACATATAGCTGAAATTATTTTTGTGTTTGCAGTATTATTCATTGTATTTTACTAATCCAAATTAGAATTATTTTACTAAAGTTTCTTTAGGGTTTTAAACAATTCAGAAACTTTGGAGCATTAAGTTTTTTCTCTTATTTCTTACTATTGTCTTTGCAAAGTAGTGTAGCCTCATTTTACTGTTTACATTCCTTCTATTTACTAATGGTATTTCAGTCTCTGTGTTCTCTTATCTATTTTATCTGGCCTACAAAGACATTAATCTCCATGTTCCTCCAGTTTGGTCTGGTTTGAAAAAGAAACAAAAGATAATCTAAAATTAAATGTGTTTTCTTCAGTCCCCCCGCAAAACACTTTGCTACTCTGAAAACATCACTATTACATTATAAAATTTGTGCTATATTCACAAAATATTTTGTAAGTTGCCTTGAAATTGTTTTCTGGTTTCAAATTTGTGTGTCTAATTAGATTGCAGCTATTCAATAATAAAGTATTTTTAACTTCTTTTGTATCTGCAAAGTGCTTGGGACATATGCACATAAA
This sequence comes from Craseonycteris thonglongyai, assembly GCA_004027555.1. Taxonomy (NCBI): domain Eukaryota; kingdom Metazoa; phylum Chordata; class Mammalia; order Chiroptera; family Craseonycteridae; genus Craseonycteris; species Craseonycteris thonglongyai. The sequence goes on along the minus strand of PVKE010009854.1, from coordinate 16,659 downwards.
TGTTTGTTGTGTGATATAACTTTACCCATGATTAACCAATTTTATATTGTGTATTTTCCACAATGCCTAGGAACTCAGTTTTTCATGATGAGGCTATGCATATGAGAGATTTCAGATAAGATACTATTGTGTAGCACTTTTATTTTACATGGTCTCTGCCCTCTGATAATAGAAGACAGTGAGGTTGTAAACTATCTGTTCATCTTATAAACCTTTGAGATGCTTCATGAACCAGTTTTTAAATCATTCCAGAGCACAAATCCAATCTTCCAGATTAGATTACTCATGAGATAAAATGTTTTCACAGGACAACTATGTGTTCTGTGGGGAGAATGGTTTTATACCAGTCCTTCTAGAGGAACAACTGTTTCTGTTTCTAAACTGATGTATATAAAAACAAAGCAAAACAAAACAAAAACAAACAAACAAAACCTTGGTTTAAGAAGTTATAAAATGTCAATAGTTTTAGTAGTTCTCAAAAAACTAGTAAAAGTGAAATTTTCAAAATTGGCCTTCTACTCCAGAAAAATTGTCCCAAACACCTCAGCCTGACCCTGTCTTGAACGTTTCTGTTCTGCACCATTCATATGGCATTTGGTACCTACTGCCTTAAGTAATTATTTCTTTATCTGTTAATTTTCCGAACTAAATGGAACATTTCCAGAGGGAAGAAAAAATAGACTGTTTGAGGTAGGAAGAAAGTTAGTTTGAGGCAAGCATGGAGCATATTAAACCCCAGGAAAGATATTCTAATTTAATTTGGTTGAGTTGGGAGTGGAGGCATTAAGAGTTTTTGAGTGGGGAAATGACATATTCATGTTTCTGCTGTACAAAAAGTCATCTGCTTATAAACGTCAATGTCCTGTGAAGTGACAAGACTAAAAACTGGAGTCATTAATTGCCTGGTTGTACATCTGAAGAGGATAAGTATCCAAATCTGAGTATCTTGTTATTCACAGCACCTCTAAGTTGCAGCTAATAGGTATTTAATAAATATTTGTTGGATGAATAAATAAATATAAGCAAAAAGGAACAGAAATTGCCTCTTATTAATTTAGACAGCCTTCCACATGAGTCATTGGCCCTGAGCTCAGATTTCCATATGTAGTTTATTTCTATAGGTAGTTTATTTCTATGTAAATTATATCATTAATGGTGATGATGGTAAGAAAAGAGGGGTGAAGGAGAAAGATCTATTACTAATTCAGTATTTATTAAAGTGTTAAGCACTGTATTAAGTGCTTTACCCACGCTTTTCCTTATTCAACCAGAGAAAATGTAACTAAGAGAAAAAAAACAAGTTTGAGCAACATTAACAAAATGCTTAAGACTTTTTAAAATTAAATGTATTAGAGTGACATTGGTTAATAAGACTATATGGGTTCCAACTATACAATTCTATAATATGTCATCTATGTATTGCATTGTTTGTTTATCACCCAAAGTCAATTTTCTTTCCATTACCAGATACTGTATTTGACCCCCTTTACCCTCTTTTACCTCCCCTCATCTCCACCCCCACCCTTTATCCTCTGGTAACCACTAAATTGTTGTCTATATCTATGCGCTTTTGGTTGTTTGTTTTTTTTTGCTTTATTTGTTGCTTTCAGTTTTATACCCCATATATGAGTGAAATCATATGGTTCTTGACTTTTTCTGATTTTGCTTAGCAGGATAGTCTGAAAATCCATCCCTGTTGTCACCAATGGCATCAAGGTTTTAACTGGCAGTTGTAGCAGACGCTGTTGGTGCCTCTTGGACTACCAGAGCTCCCCAGCTGCTGGGTAGACAGTTTTAGCACTTTGGAAGCTTGCCAGCTCCAGCACCTGTGTCTATGTTCTCCTGCTGAGGACTTGGGTGCCTTGGGAGCATGCTTGCCTGCCAACAAGTGCCACCTGTAAGTGTGGTGAGGTTAACTTTCTGCCAGTAGGGGAGGAGTCCTTAGATAAATGCTCCAGCCTCTAGGTCTTTCAGGATGGGGCACCTTGAGCTATGTTTTCACAGTTTCTCAGCGGGGTTCAACACTCTTAGAATTGAGAAGCACTGTTTTGTGTTTCTTTTAAAGCAACTTTGTCATTGATATTTACGTTCAAGCATCAGAAAATTTGAGCTTATATTATATATCAAGATAAAAGAATTGAGCTTCTTATTTCTTGTTGAGAGCTTTATTACTGTTAAAAAAAATTTTTTTTTCTTCTCTTGATCAGATCCTAACTTGAAGGATCTTAGTTTGGATCCCTCAAGTGAGGACCTTGAGACAAGCATTTGGGTGCAGCCGATTTACTGAGGAGTGCTTCCAAAGGTTGGCTTAGACTGCAGGGATCTCCAAACTTTTCAGGCCGCGGACTGCATTAACTATCAAACAGCAGTTTGGGGGCCGACTACACACTCGAGGGCCAAATAAAAAAGAATCAAAACACAGATGTTGTTTTTAATTATTTATTTAATATTATTTTATTCAGATAAAAAGGTCTCCACGGGCTGGATGAGAGGGGCTGGATGAGAGGGCCTCGCAGGCCGGATGCGCGGGCTGTAGTTTGGAGACCCCTGGCTTAGAGGATGACAGGGAGAGACTGTGAACATTTCTGTATGCATCACTAATTGCTTTGTATGTTACACACTTTAATTTAGTAATTTAATATATATTTAACAAATAAAAAGTAAAAAAAATAATAAAACAAGATAAACAATGCTTGCCAGGCATATCTATGAATGTTTCACCAACTCTTAGACTCATCTATAGAACCCAATCAGCATTATCTACACACATTCTTCCCTCCTTTTCCATTCCATTTCTTCATTTTGGTTGCTTTTTGTTTTGTTTTTTCATGGTACTACCTTTGTCCAGTTTAAAAATGCCAGTCATGTTTTACTTCTCCATAGTACCTGTACCTGACAATTCATATAAATCCCCCCCTGCCCCCCATGTATTATATCAATTCTTTCATATTCTCTGCCATACACTTTACCCAAATTCAGGTCTCTAGGTTGCCCTTTATGCCTATACAATTAGTTAGCAACCAACTGTCTCTTCTCTCCCCAGTGCATTTCATATTGACATTTGACATATTCTCTGGTCCTCTAAGGCGTATCATATCATTCCTTATAAAGTACAAGTTGTTTGAGAGTAGGATCCATGTTTCATCCATCTTTGAATTTGCCAAAGGACTTACCACATTACTTTGCTTGTAGTAATAGATGGACATGAACTTATAAGATATCTAGATTTCTCTCAGTTTCTGACATTAATGATTTAAAAATCCAATCATAGCTGGTGTTAGTGGTATAGTTGTGAGCACAGCTGCCTTCCAAATCATATAAGAGCCATTTAAAAAATACTTATTGGGGAAGCCAGGATGGCTCAATGGGTTAAGCGCTCACTCTGCAGTGCCGAGGACCAAGGATTGAATCCTGGCCCCAGCCTGTGCGGACCCATATGCTGAACTGGGGAGTTACCCCAGTTCAGTTCTCACTGACACGAGACTCCAGCCCAGTTCCTGCCCTGTGCAGCCCCGCCCACCTATGGAATGAAACTGTGGAAAAACTGATGATGTGCAACCATGGAGACTGTTCTGCTATTCTGGGCCCTCCCCCTTCTCTCTGTCTCTGTCTCTGTATCTCTCTCTCTCTCTCTCTCTCTCTCTCTGTCAAAAACAATTAAAAAAAAAACTTATTGACCACCTGCTGTTTGCTAGGTAGTATATCAGATGCTGGAGATGTAGTGGTGAACACCAATAACAACACAACACATTGTTCTTCTCTCATATTCTAGAGTGGGAGACAAAATGAAAAGGTAATGCATACATGATTGTGATTATAAGTTGAAGAGAATGGACAGGATTGTCTGCAAGAAAACAATATTATGATCTATTTTAAGTGGATGAAAAGGAAAATCTTCTGTGAGGAGGAGACCTTTAAGCTGAGACTGAAGACAGAGAAGAATCACCTGAAAATTCAGAGAGAAAATCCAGGCAGAGGGAGCAAGATAGAAAAAGGCCCCCAAAATGAAAACAAACAAACAAAAAACCATGATGTACTTCCAGAAGTTAAGGAAGGTCTGTGTAACCTATGTGAAACAAAGTGATCCTGAGGGACATGGCCAATGGAGAACTGGCAAGGTAGTCAAGGCCAGATCATAGGGTCCCTATAGACCTCATTAAGTGTGGCTTGTAGTGGAAGAGCAATGGGAAACTATTTAAAGTATTTAAGCACAATTTGATTTAGAATTTTAGAGTTCACTTTAGTTTCTATGTATAACACTGATGGCATGGGGTGGAGAAAATAGGGAGATCAGGTAGTGGATTATTGAATAGCTTGTGTGAGATTACTGCAGTTCGGAAGAGGGTTGTAACAGGGCAGAAGATAAACAGATGGGCCTGAGATGTATTCCAAAGATCAAGTTAACAGAACTTAGTGATTCATGTATTAGGTGATGGGGATAGAGAGAGAGGGAGGAATCAGGGATTATTTTTCAAATTTCTGAACAGTGGGGCAGATGGAGTGTTGTTTTCTCAAAAGAACAAGATTGAGTGGAAGAAGAGTTCAGGTGCAGGGTGAGAAAACCAGAATTCAGTTTTAGATATGTTCTATGCACAGGGCCTGCTAGATATCCAGGTAGAGATGTCAGGTAGGCAGTAAAACATAGCAACTCAGAGCTCAGAAGAGAGGTCCAGGCTGGAGACATGAATTGGGGCTTCATGGTGGTATTTAATGGTATCATTTAGCTGGCAACAAAAAGACAGAGGAAATGGGTTAGATCTCTTAAGAGGGAGATGGAAAGAAAGAAAGGGACCCAGAAGAGAGCCCTAAGGCTTTCCAACGCTTATGGAGAAAAAGAAGGCAACAGAAAGACTTAGAATAGCCAGACAGAAAGTGGGGGCGGAGGCTTAAAAAAAAAGATGCTACTGCAAACAGAGAGGCTTTCAAGAAGGAGAAATGTTCACTCTTGATAACAACAGAGAAGTTGGGTAAGCCCATATTACAATCTTCTTCACTGAGGAGGACTTCTTACCAAGGATAGAAAGCACTTATATTTTGTTGCTTACTCTTTTTTGAGTCCTTAAGACAGGCTCTGGCACACAGTGGGTGCTTGCTATCTGTTCATCAGCTATCATATTAATTGAATGACTGACTATTTACGTTCAGTTGAGGGTGAGGGATAGGCATAAGTAGTTTTTTAACGTCTTCCTCTTCTCCCCACTCCATGTACCTACCCCCTCCATACCTCATTTTCACATTTGCCTACAAAAACATTGATCAGAGAGAGATAGCAGTATCTTCAGGCTTTGTCAAAGGAACACAGAACACCCTTTATTTCTGCTGATTTAGGAAAAGTGAACTGTTCTCTAAGTCTTGAAGGAAGGAAACTCGGGGCGAACATAGGGTGTGAGGTCAGAAAGGGTGACTATTTCTGGAAAAGTGATGAAATTGTAACTATAACCACAAAAATAAAAAATTAATTTTAAAACATGCAAAAAACTGTTGGATCACAGAAATAAGGTCCTGCCCCATGAAATGCTCTACTGGCTGCTACTTATGTAAAGTATGCTAGGAACAGAATCGTGTTGAGTGAATTTCATCATATAAGATTTTGATGAAGAAAAAGAAAGAAAGAAGTATGGGTTCGGATCAGTGGCTCTGATATTGCCAGGTTCTGGAGATATGGAAGTGCCTGCTTACTGGGCCTCAACTGAAAATGTTATGGCTGTGAACAGGAGAGGTTGTTTATTTCAGAATGATGACAATGAGGGCTGATTGTAGAACTTGATTGAAATCAGCACACACATCTACTCAGAAAGAGTTATTCTCTGAAGAGCAGAGCAGGGCCATCCAGCTTGGACCCTGATAGCTACTTTTCTAAAAGCCATTTCATTTCATCTTTATAATAGATTTATCATACACCAATGTTTGCCTTTCACTTTATTGCAAATAATAATATTCCTCTTGTTTTGACTGTTGACATAAAAGTAAAAATGATTGTGTTGGGTTTGGCTAGAATATCCTACCACGCTACAAATATCTCAAACTGCACGCCTGGAACTTAATCCATCAGTACCCCATGTGACTGCCCATCTGTGCTTACACACACTTCTCCAGTGTGGTTTTTCCCTATCTATAACCACCACATACCCAGATCCCAAACTCAAAACTTGGGTGTCATCCTGACTCCTTTATCTCAGCTCCATGTTTGTATCTACTAATATAATCACCAAGTTCTGTTGGGTTCTATCTCTCATATCTCTTGAATCTATTTTCTCTATTTTTCTTCTGCCACTTTCTAGTTCAGGCCACCAGTATCTCATTACTACTCATTACTGCAGGAGCCTCCAAAATTAAGTCTTCTGTATTCAGTCTTTCCTTCACACTTCTGAAACCCACATCTGTCCAAGACAAATCTTTCAACAGCGATGTGTCAGTCTCAACATGAAGTAAAAATTTTCTAACCTGGCTTAGGAGGTACACAATGTGTTCTTGCTTCCCTAGTCAGCCTGGTATCATACTAATCTGTGTGTGGACAACTAAAAGCTCCACCAAGCCTCCCTCTTCTAGTCCTTTCACCTGGCCAGCTGGAGCTGGCCCTCACTCCTCTCAAACTGCTTAGCCTAAGTCAACCCTCCTTGTCCTTCAAATCTCTGTAGATGTCCCTAAAGCACAGAGAACTTTCTCTAGGTAGCAGAAGTTTGTCTATCAGTTGGCTGACAATTTTCCCGAAGGTTTGTCCTGCCTTGCTGGTGGTGGTATCCTGTGGGGCTTGCAAAGTGCTGTATAAATGAACAAGTATTTCAGTTATGTGTCTGCCATGACAATTTAAGATATGCTATTTTAGTATGGTTTTAATGCACATACATATCCTTGGGTGAACCCCTTTTCTTTACTTTTGCACATAGCAGTAATTAGTAACTGGACTTGCACCTCTTGAAATTTCAGTCTGTCTTCTGCTAGCTCTCTGGTAGCTCAGGAAGGAAACTTGAGGCATGTCTGAATTGCATTAGAATGAGAATCAAACCCAGTTTGGGTGTGTTGTGCTGTGGAGTCTCCAAGGCATCCCAAACTCACTGCTCCCCCTTCTGTGCATACACCCAGGTGCCACTGTGAGTACCGGATTCTTTGTTAAAAGGAGGCAAATCCCAGCGCTTTCTTACCCCATGGGGCCTAGCTGTTGGACTTGTAACAGGCTAAACCCTCATGCCACCACGCAGCCTAGGACTTAAGAGGAAGTGTGGGGAGGAAGGAAGTGGGCATAGAAAGAAGCAGGGCTCTGAGTCTTGAAGTAAATAGTCAGCCACGTTTTTGTCAAAAAGTACTTCAGGCGACTTCATGAGTTCCTTATTTGTTTTTAATTTGTGGCCTTCTGGTTATTATCCAGCGGTTGCTTACTCCCCCAAAATCAGATATAGCGCTTAGCTATCAAGGAAAGATCTGGACAGTTCTCGCTGCGGTCCCAGTGCCCGGGTTTGTGGCCGCCCTTTAGGCCACACCAGGCAGGCCGGGGAGCCTCTGCGCTCAAAGTGGGTCCCGTTTGGGTCGAGCTGGGGCCCTGCCGCTCCGCATTCAGGCCCCAACCACGGTTAAAAGGCGAAGCGCGTGCCCCTTCCAGCTGCATTCTCATAAAGCCGCGAGAGCCCGAGTCATACTGCTTTCTGCAGGGGCTGTGAAGCCCCCGGACCAGGACCAGCGTCCTAAGCAGCAGAGGTCCCCCAGCGCCCCCTACAGCCGCGCGCCGCGGGGAGACGGCGCCCAGTCCTGTGCCTCTGCACCACGCCCTGAACCCCACCCCGGGGCGCGTGCCCTGACCTCGGAGCACCCGCAACTCCCCGCCGCAGAAACCGGGCGTGGGGTCCCTACAGCACGCTGCGTCCCGGGCGGGCCCCCATCGCTCCGCCTGCAGCGGCCAACTTCCCCTCCCTCCTTCTGTCTGTGGGTTCCTCCCTCCTTCCCTCCCTCCCTCCTTCCTTTCCTCTACCTCCTGCCCGCTGGTGCCGGACACGCTGAGCGTCCTCTCTTGGGGTGCTCTTCCCCTGGGCTGGCTGTCTCCTGTCGCATCCCGCACAACTTCAGGACAGCGCCGCTTGGTGCTGAATGTTCCCCTCCGAGAGCGCATGGCTGGGGCAGCGAGGCGCAGGCCGGGCCCCCGAAGGGCCGCCGTCTGGGAGGCGGTGATGCTGCTGCTCTGCCTGAGGGTCCCCACCGGGCGCCCCTACAACGTGGACACGGAGAGCGCGCTGCTCTACCAGGGCCCCCCCAACAGCCTGTTCGGCTACTCCGTAGTGCTGCACAGTCACGGGGCGCACCGATGGTGAGTGGGGTCAGTCTAGGGCACTCTCGGCATCTCAGAGCCCAGAGTGAAGGGGGCTTTGGGGATTCTCCCACCCGCTCATACTTGACTCTCTTGGAAGGAGGCTGAAGGGGAACGCTGTGACAACCAGCTCACTGGAGGTCTGCTCGGGACACTAACTTATCTTTGGGTGGTAGTGCCCAGGGTGCCTTCTGGCGCAAGGCCCGGGAACTGCGAGTTAGGGGGTGGCGGGAGGGATGTGCGGGGTGGTGGGTGGAGAAAGGGGTGGGGGGAGCAGGTCCGCTGCCAACTGCACGTCTGTTGAGACCAGGATTTCAGTGGGCAGCATCGCTCACATCTGCTCACACGTGCACATTTCTCACTTTAGGCTCGTAGTGGGGGCTCCCACGTCCAACTGGCTCGCCAATGCTTCTGTGGTCAATCCCGGGGCAATTTACAGATGCAGGATCGGAAAGAATCCAAACCGAATGTGCGAACAGCTCCAAGTGGGTGAGTTGGGTCTGGGACCACGAGGAAGTCACCCCCCTAACCTCACTTGTGGACTCCCGGGTAACACAAGTCCTGGAAATACACGTGTTGCCTATGACTACTTGTAGTCTAAAGCGAGTGGTTTTCACTCTTAACTGCACACCACCTTCAGTTCTTAACACTGAATTGGTCTCCTTTCTGTCAATATTTCACTCCCTTTTTTTTGCCAATGACTGCAATACTCTGACAAAACTACATAGAAGAAAATTTCTTATACCTTTTTTTCACATCTCCCCTCGCCATGTGTCAAATACGTTTTAAAGTCTCAACACATTAAGGACAAGATACAGCTAAGCCAAGACTTAAGAATTTTATATCCATTTTTGACCTACCAGCCTCGTTAAAGAGAACAGGCTAAGAGGCAGGATCAGGAATAGCAGTTGGAATTGATCCCTTATGCTGTCATTTAGCCTAGGGGCTTTCTAAAAAAGAAAATGATACCGTTTTACTTAGAATATGAAGTATAAAAGAAGAGCACAGGAAAAATTGGCATCTCCATTGTTAATATAATTAAAAGGAGGCTTCACATATCATTATTAATTTTTCTCTCCCAAAACTCTGTTAACCACGTACCTCTATTTGAGGTCACGTTTTTGATGTCTCTTCTTTGATTTGTGACAACTTGAAAAATGTGTCCTGATGGAGGAAGGGAGAAAGTTCATGTTTCAAAGTCAAAGCAGATTTGCTTTGCACAGATATAGATGTGGGGGGATGTGGGGGGTGGGGGTGGGGGTGGGGGTGGGAGAAAGGGGAACTAATATTAATTTAGACCTATCTTGTTCTAAGCGCTCTTAGGTACTGCCAGATATGTTGCTTTTTTTTCTCTCTCTCAAAGCACCACTGGGTTGGCATGTGTTTCCACTTAACATGTGAGGACTCTGTAACTCAGGGTTGCAAGTCCCTTTTCTATATGTGAATGGAAGATGGAACACCAAGTCAAAGTCAGGCATGCTTGGGTTCAAAAGTCAAGCCCTTTCCTTTTATGTATGCATATTTAATACAAATAAAATTAAATGAAGAGTCAAATATGTTGTCTGGTGAGTTGATGAGTCATCTGTAAATGGTGAATAAAAGGTTATATATAATTGGTATCTTTTTCACATTTATTTTTGCTATCAGTAGACTTTTGAGATAAGTTAGTTATTGTGTCTTTAACCCCTTTTTTTCTTTTTTTATAGTAGTCTTTTCTTTTTCTCAAACTGGGAAGCTGGTTCTCTTTATTTAGAATAAATTCAAATAGAATGTGCACATAATGGAATTTTTAATTCAGAGAGCATCCGTTAAAGTCTAGAAGTTGTCTGTAGCATGTAGAATAAGCCCCAGCCTCTCATAAACACCTTCCATCCCAAAAGGCAGATTAAGAAAGCATAACACATTCACAAGCTATCCATTTAGAATAATTTTGCAAAAACAATTCTCATTGCATAAGAGAGCTGTGGGGTAAAAGATTAGGAAGTAGAGCAGGCAGCCTTGATCTGCCAGAGGATTTGACAAGGTCTCAGGAGGGAAAAATGTCATTTCTATTGTCCTGTCATGGTTTACTGATTCATGACATTGTAACTACTGGTATTTAGCACCTACTTCCTGTCTGGAAGAGTACTGAATCTATTTCTGGATGTCTGTATTCTAATTGGAAAGATTGTGTCAAAGTCTTATGTAAAATTTAAGATAATAATGCCTCTCAAAATTCAAAGAAAACCTAAATTCTTTATGCATGTGGAACATAGGGATTGCCTACAGATATCCTCAGAGAAATGGGCACATGGTAGATGTGCAACAAACACAAATTAAATGAAGATTTATTGGAGGGATGGATGGATGGATGGATGGATGGATGGATGGATGGATGGATAAAAGCAAAGTGAAAGTTTGATTGTCATCAACCTGATTGGTGAATAAGGAAGTAATTGGAAATGACAAGCCAAAGTGATATTTTTAACTTTTAACATTTTGGTCAATACAAATGGTATTTACTGAGATGAAAGGCAAAAAGGAAGGCAAGATTCCTATTCGATCACTGCTTGAAAAACTAATAGCTGTAGTAATATCTTTAAATATTTGCAAACGAGTTGTTATTTTTCATCTAGCGTTTTAAACAATATGCCTTGTCTTCCTTTTATAAAGAAACTGTGTCTCTATGCAGGACAAACTCAGAAGTAACTTGAAGCTGTATAATAAGAGATTGAGGATAAAGTCTAGAAAGGAAACACTGAAAACAATAAATTGGCGAACAAAGATATGTAAGGATCTTCAGGTTTGTAGACTATGTAATATTCTTTATGAGTATGTTTCAAGGGAAAAATATATATATGCACCCAATCTTCTAATTCTATAGATTGTAGTTGTAAGGAATCAATTTAAGGAAGCAACACGGGAGATTGAAAAACATTCAGCTCAGTACCTGACATATAAAAGACATTAAAAATATTAGTTTATTTCTTTCTATCTCTATTTTCTACTTAGATTTATATCTGTATCTTTTATGTTATAAGCAGGTTGGGGTAATAAAGAGGGACAATTAATTAATAAACAAAATGCATAAATTAAAAGGTAAACAGTTGAAACAATACACAGTGAAAAAAAATTTCTTGTTGGCTCAACCAAAAAATCTTCTATGTAACACGTAAAAATTAAGCTATGATTGCCATGTCAGTAAGGTATTTCCTTTCATTCAGAGGTTTTAACTTGCCATCGTGGAGATAAAGTTGAGGGATCTCTTAAAATGGTGCCCTTCTCCTAAACAATTCAAATTACTATCCACACAGACTAGCCATTATGTCTCAGAATTTTAGATCAAAATTGGATTCAAACAGACAATTCCCCCAAAAGAGGAGATCAATACCCCACTCCCTATACAACTCCCACCTTTGTGGATAATATTGTTGCGTACTGTGTTATGTTCACTCTAGCCATAATCAGAAGTGAGCAGCAAACGCCCATTTATCTATGTGTAGAATGTGCAGGGTGTGAGACATTGAGCATAAGATACCCCCTTTAGTGAAGTGAATTGACTGTAGAAGTGCTTTTCCTCCTGCATGTAAACAGACTTCCCCCACCTCACTACCTGCTTGAGAAGTGTCTTTCCTCTCACTCTCTTGGTACCTCCCTATATGAACCAAATGAAGGTAATCTCCCATCAGGAGTGTCTGAGCCCAGACTTATTCTTGAAGACTCCAGGTCTGAGGAGACCATAGTGATTATCACATGTCCAGTTGCTTTTCCACTCTGGCATTCTGCATCCTTGCTAAAGCTTTTTAAAAGGAAATTTTGATCACAAATGGCTGCTACATTAAAGCACCACAAATAATAACTCCACATTATTATAGTTAATCATAGGCCATTTATAGATTACCAATAATCAATGAATTAGAACATAAAATATGTAAATTATTATAAAATTATACTTCTAAAATTGTCTTTAATTGGTTATTCAAAAGACGTTCAAGGCCTTTCATTACTTTGGAGTTGGCACTAATAGCATTACACACACACACACGTCTGGGTAATAGAGTCTAAAGTTACACAGTCACACTGCCCAATACAATAGCCATTAGCCACATGTGGCTACTGACCACATGAACTGTGACTAGTTAACATGGGAGGTGCTGAAATATAAATTACTTACTGGAATTTCAAAGTCAGTGCAAAAAAAAAAAAGATACAATATCTTATTAATTTTTTAGATATTGATTACATGTTGAAATAAGTACTTAAAAATTAATATTGATTAAATACTGTAATGGTAATATTTTAGATGTATTAGATTAAATAATATATATTGTTACTTTTAAAATGTGACTTCTATAAAATGAAACATTTTATATGTTGCTTATATTATGTCTCTGTTGGGCAGCAATGTTCTAGAGAAGCATCACTTCCCTGCATAAAATAACACTAACACTTCGGCAAGTAATTCCCCAGTGTCTATGCAGAAATGGATAAGACTGCCACTTTTCTTTTCAGACCAAGCATTGTATAGTTACTAGACCTTGGAACTCCCTGCTTGTGCCTCTCCTTCTCTTACTGGAAAGAACAATAGTCTATCACAAGTTAATCATCATTATTCCACTTCAGATTTCTTTTTGGAAATTACATTATCTTAGCCAGCCTCCTGGTTTATACTACATGACCTATTTGGAAGAGGTTAAGTCAATTAGCATTGCATCATTGAACTAATGATTACCTCACTCTCACTTCTGCTTGATTTGTAGGAATTATTAGCTTAACATTAAAAAGCAAACCTCTCACTGTTGAAACTTTTAAGTATGTTCTTGATAATTTTTCTTTTTCATTTTCATTACTCTAAATTGTAGCTTATGAAGATGAGTTGATATAGACTGATCATTTTAAAAAATCATCCATGAACAGAGGTTGTTATGGTAATTATGCAGAAAATCAAGATAGAGAGCTTCATTAATAAACTGTCATGTTAAGAAAATGAAGATCCCTGATTTCTAGCAATTTCCCAAACTCTATCTCTAAAAGAATGGTTGCCACCTAATTTGAGAAACAAGATTTTCTAAATGCATTTTATTTTTTGCCATATGTTTACTTGATCACTAATATTCCTAATGACTAAAAAACATCTCCCTTTGTGAACAGTTCTGGGGTCACATATGGTAATCCATTGTACATGTGGGTCATTTATTCAGTCAGTCATTTATTGAGGATGCCAATAGGCCAGAATGTGGTCATACAAAAGAAATATGGTCCTTGCCCCAAGAGGTTTACAGTCTATAGGTTAGGTTATTATAGTAAAGTATAGTGAGATCTAATCTAGTTAGGAGAATAAGATGATGTCTTCCTGAGGAACTGATATTCAAGTGGGGAACTAAATAAAAACCAGGAATTAGAGGAAGAGATGTGGGAAAGGTGCCAGGCAAAGTAAACAGTGTGCATGAAGACCCTGAGGTTTGTGACAGCATGACAACTTTGAACTGAAAGAAAAATGCATACAGTTGAAATGTAGAGTGTGAAGTAGATTGTAGAGGTAAGCAGCGATTATTTTTGGTACAATTTCCTAAGCTCTCTTTAGGACTATGAATTTGTCCTAAGGTGATTACAACTAGGGAATGACGTGATTAAATATGTGTTTAGACAGATATTTCTGGTTGTTGGGTACTGAATGCTTTGGACAAAAATAGGACAGAATTGAAAGTGGAGAGGCAGTTGTATGAATATTTTGTTATAATTTAGGCTACATATGATTCATGCTTGTACTAAGACAGTGGCAGTAGGAACAGAGAAAAAATAAAGTCTACTATTGACATAAGAAACATCCAAACTTTTATCAGAACTTTTATGAGTTTATTTGAGTCAAACTGATGACAATTGCTGGAAAGCATAATCTGAATGTATTAAGAAAAATGCTCTGGAGAATGGCAGTTTTGTAGATTATCTTATATATTAGAAACAAAAGAGGAGATATAAAGAGGGTTGCATGAAATCTGTTGGTGGCAAATTAAGAGGGCAGGAGAAAATAAAATGGTGAGATCTCTGAAATCAGATAAAAAGTAAAACAGAGAAGACACTTCTTTTATGTTGGTAGGTACAGGATAGTTAATAATTAACATTTATAGCACATGGAGATGGTATTAGAGTAGTAACAAGATCACAATAAGGGGTTCTGTGATCTGCTATGGTAAAGTGGTTGTGCTCTGAGAGGTTATTCTGAGAGGAGATTATTCTGACATTTCAAAGGTATGTTATCCTCAGTGCAAAAGGACTGGACTGGCTCATGTAAAGGTACAGGCCCAGGATATGACTATTCACTATGACCTGCTTTTAGTTAGAAACGTTTATGTTTAGACCCATGCTGGTCTCTCCTGAGTTTTTCAGGTTTAGTATGTGATTCATTTTTGGTCCATACTTCCTCCCTTTTGGTCATAGATCAGTCTGAAAGACACATTAATGACCAGCCTCTTGGTTGGATAATGTGGTCCCATGGCACTGGGAAGGCTCATTCCTACGAAGTTTTAGTGTTGGCATTTGTCTTGATTAAGTGGTGGACCATGGGGGATGGGGCAAGATCATAACCTTGGACGAAAGTGAAGGCCAAATTTTTCTAAAAAGGACAAGATGGGTAGATGGGAGGCAGTCAGGTCTTAAGGCCTTTATTAAGAAAAAAATACTCTGGATCATTTCTAACCTGCAAGCGATCATGATCCAAGTTTGCTGTCTGCCTTACTTTTCTGTATTTGCATCTACCGTAGTATAACATTGACACTTTGGTTTTCACAATCTGACCACAAGATGGGTTTCCATTTACTGGTATTATTATTTTAATATGGCCCTTTTATTTACCATTGGAAGCATTATTATTAATCTTATTCATTATTAATCTGATTCATACTTGTTGTACAATTGGGAACTGTAACTTTACAGTTAACCGAGACCAAAGGTATAAGAACACAATGGTATAAATTACAGTTACCATCACAAAAATTTCCAGAGGCCAGAGGACAGTGAACATTTCATAATTAAATTTCCTGTGCCTCACAAGCTGTTATAGAGGGCCATTTTTTTAATAGCCACTTCAGCTTTCATCTGAATTAATATAGTTAGTAATCCTTGTTGAGTTAGGGGGTAATCACATTCCCATATTTGTATTCTAGTGTTATTTATACATAAAATTCTTTTCTCAAGATTTCTTTTTCACAACCCTACAACTTCCCTTGTTCTTCTTAGTTGTCTCTTTTTTACTCATCAAAAATAACCAAGTTATTAGGAAATACTACTTTAACTTCTTGTAAAAACACATGTCCCTTTTTTCCCCCTGCAGTAACTTTCCTTCTAGATTTCAAAAGAGAAACCATAAAAAGAATATTATGGATAATACAGAAGTTTTCTTATGTAACTTCAACAATATTAACAGTTGGGCTATATAAAAACAGGTTTTGAGAAAAGCCCAAAGAACAAGTATAACTATTTATTTTAAGATTTATTTTTTTTGTTTTTGACAGAGAGAGAAAGAAACAGAGAGAAGGGTTAGGGCCCAGAGCAGTCTCCATAGTTGTACATCGTCAGTCTTGGATACCGTTTCATTCCACAGAGGTGACCGTGGTGGGGGTGGGGGACACAGAGGGCTGGAACCGGGCAAGGGACCTCTCACATGAGAGACATGCCCTGCAAGCTGGGGCCAAACTAGGGGCCTCCACATGGGAAGCACACCCCAGTTCAGAGTATGAGCTAGATCCTCAGACACCAGGGTTGTAAAGCAAGCGCTTAACTGCGTGAGCCATCCCAGCTTCCCCAAGTATAACTATTATTATGACTAATATTAGTAGTAAACAGGTAAAAACAATCAAACAAATGGTTGGTCTAGGTAGATGTCATATTGTGATTTATAAAAAAATATATATATTTGTTCTTTGTTCCTAATTCTAGCACAGGGCTAAAACCCTTGGAATTTCCTGAGTGATGAGAGACAAGATGTCTTTTGTTATGTTAATGAGGTGGCTTTTTGACCCCACTTAAGGATGAGGGCTGGTTGCTATGGGAGCCAACCCTGTGATGAGAGAGTGGGAACTTTCAGTTCTATCTCTCTGACCTCCAGGATGGGAAGGAAGGCTGAATGGTGAATCAGTTGCCAATTGCCAGTAATTTGATTAATCATACCTATGTAATGAAGTCTTCATAAAAACTCAAAAGGACAGGGTTTGAAGAGATTTCAGGTTGATGAACTTGTGGACATTTGGGGAAAGTGGCTCGGGACATGGAAGCTCTGCTTCCTTTCCCTGTTTACCTTGCCCTATGCATCTCTCCCATCTGTTGTTTCTAAATTACATCCTTTGTAACAAACTGGTAATCTAGTACCGGTAAGTAAAATGCTTCTC